>ML106290.1:84553-147707 GCA_003697995.1 Taxidea taxus jeffersonii | reverse complement strand
CTCGGCAGGGAGCCTGCTTCTCCCTCTGCCTCTGCCTACCACCCTGTGTGACTGTGCTTGCTCTTTCTCTCTCTCTGACAAAAAAAAAAAAAAAAAAAAATTTTAAAGATTATCCACCATGACCAGGTGGGATTTATCCCTGGGATGCAAGGGTGGTTCAACATTCGCAAATCAATCAATGTGATAGAACAAACCAATAAGAGAAGAGAGAAGAAACACATGGTCCTCTCAATTGATGCAGAAAAAGCATTTGACAAGATTCAGCATCCGTTCCTGATTAAAACACTTCAAAGTGTAAGGACAGAAGGAACATTCCTCAACTTCATAAAATCTATCTATGAAAAACCCACAGCGAATATCATTCTCAATAGGGAAAAGCTGACAACCTTCCCTTTGAGATCAGGAACACGACAAGGATGTCCACTCTTGTCACTGTTCATATTTTTTAGTGACCTCTCTCTGAAAAGGCTTTCTGTAACTTTTCAGTTGCTGAGTTTTAGTCCTATAAGTACTATATATTTTTTCCAATTTTAAAAGAATAGTCAAGTACATATTAGCAGGGATAATCTCCCAAAGCAAGCATGGATTTAGTTCAGATATATCTTGAGTGCTGTTATTTTGCAAAAGGATGCTATGGCAATTAACAATTCCAATTCAAATGTGGAAATACAATGTATAAAATAATCCCCATGATCTAATTTGGGGGGGTGGGAGTGGGGCCAGATTAATATTGCCCAACATGAACACTCTCCTGGTCTACAAGATTTTACTTCCTACATCATTAACTTAAAATATATTATGTGAAAGATTTTTAAATGCCATCTAGTATGCTAAAGTTTATATTTCTAATCCATTTCATAATATTAATAAATGTATAGGATCCAAATAATTAATAGGATTTTAAGGAGATGACTACTATGTTAATTAAGTAGATTTTACCATTCAAAGATTATTATTATGTTCAGGTACAAAATATATTTTCAACCACTCAATATATTTATATATGTGACAAATAAATTAAACTAATTCAAAATCTGGAGGCTAATGTGGCTCTAGGTACATAATAATACCAGTTATTAGCCATGATAGATTTAATCGATTTTGAAGTGTTAATATTCTTCTATGCATAGATAAATGTTTTTGATATTTTTAAGAAAATCAGTCTGCTATCAGTTTCTGAATACTTCTTTGTGCCAGGTACTATGTTAGATACTGAGGTAATAATGATAATACATGGTCCCTACCCTCAAGGATCTCACAGCAAATAACAGTACACAGCTTTATTACTCACAGAATGTTTTACTTTAGATGATCACATTTTGACCTTCATCACAATGCTATAAGTTATATAATGTAAACACTTTTACCCTTGGTTTATAGTTACTGAAACTTGGGCTAAAAGAATGTTTTTCTCCTACATCTTTCTCTAAGATTATCTAGCACACCAATAGAGCAGAATGGGTGCTCAAGAAATATTTGATAATGAGTGACTTGCTCAAGGTCACATAGCTGTACCAGTAAAGCTAAGAATTAAACTCAGGTCAAGTTAATTCTAAGACCAAGATGTCGAAGTCCTACTATAGATAGTTTTGAGAGGTTGTTTCAGGGCATTTGTTTGCACATCCCTCTGATGAAACTGATTCAACAACTTCCTAATATAGTAATTCTTGAACTATGTACACATTTTTTTAAGGTGGAATGGCATGCCAGGAGAAAAAGTTTATTCATTGCTCTCGTTTTAGCACCTACCCTACAGGGGGAGGAGGCAGCAAACAAATGGAATTACAGAGATCTAGCATCTATGTCACCAATATGAATGGTTAGGTCACAGGCAAGTATTATCAGATGGAAATGATCAGCCTTATTAAAAAAAACTTATTGTATACTCAAGAACAGGAGTAATACAAATATCAATCTTGAATCAGAATTAACTTGGTTGGCCTCATGCCAGCATAACTAGATTTCCTTGAAAGTACTATATATATTTCAACTTTACAAAGTGCAACAACAGTAAAACATGAAATAACATGATTTTGCAGTAAGTACTAAAATGAACTCATCTGAGTTTCAGTGTAATTATATGGGTTATTTCATTTGTGTTTAAGCGAGTTTTATAATAAATATTTGTTGAAAGGCTATTTACAGGATTGCTGGGCTGGATGTCAAAATGTCTACAAATGTTGTGTGTCTTTGCCAAAATAATTTCTATAACTGAGCCTGTTTAATCATTATAAAATACCAGCGCTAGATTTAAAACAAATAAACAAACATCTAAAATACCAGGAGACTCATATTCAGTAATTTCGGGATAATGATAGCTAATATTTATTGATCTGTTACTATGTGGCAGGCACTGTTCGGAGTACTCTCCTTGTATTAAAGCATATGATCTTCAAACACACCTGAGGTAGGTACTACTATACTCTCCCATTTTACAGATGGGGAATCTGAAGGAAGAGGAGCTAGAGCACTTCTTGAAGCTTCTAGAGCTAGTGAGTAGTAAAGATAGAATTCTAACCTAGGTAGTCTGGTTCTAAAGCAGGTGCTATGCCATATTGCCTCTGCAGACAAGAGTCCAACAGCATTAATGATGTCTTCCTTTTATAAAGTTATTAGTATTCACCAGAAATTGAACTAAGGACACTGTTTGTTATTTCATTTAATCCTTATAAAAACAATATTCTCTGAGGTTTTTATACCTATTTTACAGGTCAGGAAACTGACTCAAAATTTAAAATAACCTGTTCACTTTAAGAGGTCATGGCAGGTTGAGATTCTACCCTGTCTACTCTGTTTCTAATGCCTCTACTTTTAATCAATGTGCAGTATTAGGATGTTTTGCAAGAAATATACTTTTGGAGTTGGAACTCACCTTACACATTTTCTACCTCAAAAGAGTTTTGGTGGGTTTCAAGGTGGAAAAGATGGAAATGAAAACAATACATAATGTGCTGAAAGGGTTACCAATATGGAGCTCTCCTGTTAAACTTATATATGATGGTGTTAGAATTTTCTGAGGAAAATCAACCCATTCAATATATGTGAGGACTAATAAGTAGATGACACATTAAAAAATAATTGTAATAATAATTGTTGAATTTGAGTTTTCACACTTGGACTTTGAGAAAATTAACTTTCTTTTCTCAAATTAAACGCAGGCATCTCCTTAACTGATACAACTGAATTATTCCACAAACACAAGTCTGGCAAAGTTTTACACGTTTTAAGAGCAGCTAGGTCATTAAATAAAGAACTCAAACATTTCCTCTTCTTAATTCCAAGTGGTGGTCCCATCAGATCTAATTTGAAATGCACTGGCAGAGCTTGGCATATAAGCTAGTGCTTGGCTGGCTCAGGAGTCAAGGGACTTTAACTCCATGGGTGGATGCACAGTGCGTATTTTAGTATCTTTTGGGGAAATAAAACAGACAAACCTGTGCAGGAGGAAGACCTGCTTGCAACTGATTATATTACATTTGTACAACATGGTATTGCCCCATCATTTCCAAAGAATCTACAACTGGTAGTAAACAAATGAAATGTTAAGGAGTCCTCTTAAAATAAAAGCAACATCAATAATGCCAACAAACATGATTACAACTATGCAGCTAATCAGTACCCACAGCTATAGTAATAAAAGACAATAATAATACGTAGGTAATGCCCTCCTGTAAAACAGTAATCAGTCTTAAGAGTTAAGAATATAAAACCATAATACTTGACTTTTGAGAAGAAACTTTTAAAAGGCTTTATATGCATAATGTTAGAGTATATATACATAAACATATAAACATATATTTAATTATATATTACACATCTTGGGAATGTAAAGTATGTGCATATTACACACACACATATATATATTTGTGTATTATATATAATTTCTTAGTTCTAAGAGGGAAAGAAATCTAATTGGTCAAAATCAGTCATAAAATTTTAACCATGTTTCTGCAAAAAACAGCAGTGCCAAAGGGTAATGCATCGCTAATGGTTTCCAGTGGAATAAATAGCTACTCTGACGTCAAAACTTTGTTACACTCCAATAACTGGCTCACTTGGGGTTTCAGGTACAGCAAGTTACATGTCAGTTTTAAATAAAGTTATAAAAATAGAATGCCTGGTGAACCATATTGTCGCTATGCAACCTGATATGTTATGATTTATATCCAATAAAATGTTAACAAAGGTGATAGATTATACCAAAATAGTATCTGGTGGTTTAGGGTGCCCTGATCCTTAAATTTCAGATTTAAAAATGCTGTATTTTACTTTGTCTGGACCTAAAGTGGTACACAGCTGAGTTATCCACTGTTAGCACAGTGTCAAATTAGAAATATTTACATATCTCAAAGACAAAGTGATTCATACACTGGTACATCTCCCTTGATAGGTATAATATTGATATTTTAACCAGGGACTTAGAGCAATAGGAACAATAAGTCTACAGAATGCCAAAAAAATGGGGGGGTGGGCTGTTATATTAGTTCATATAGGACTATCAGTCATTTTTCAGAAAGGATATTGCTCAAGAAAATATAGGAATTTCAATCTGAATACAGCAATTATATTATCTTACCCTAGGACTAGACTTGAAACTCTAAGTTGAGAACCCCTGAAAGATGTGCCCCAATTATTATATTTAACAGCTAATTGACATAGTCAATTTTATTTTAAAGTGAGTGCAAATGAGATCTTATAAGGTTTGAACAATCCATTAAACAGAATGCACAATCAGAATGATAACAGTTTTTCTGTACCAGTGCCTTGCTATGGATTCCATAGAGGACATATTTGTGTAAAGAAAGGGGAAAAAATAAAATTTGTTTTAGTCAAAATATTTACTGAAATAATATCAAAGAAATATATATCTAAGTGACTGATGAAAACAGTGATTTATATGTAAGAAAATAAATTGTAGTTATTCAATTATTATTTCTATATGAAAATAGAAAATATTTTATTCTTATATGTAGACACTTATACAACAGTGTTTTATCCATAAAATAACACAGAAATCCACATATATATGTATTTATTCTATTTCCTTGTTTTTGCTTACTTTGCATGAGAGGCAAGGAGCAGAAGATTTAGACAGAAAAATCTCAGGGCCAAAATCTACCAAATATTGAATTCAGTCAAGTTAGGTAAACTCTATAAGTCTTCTTCCTCTGTACATGCAGAAATAATAATTAAATTAAATAATGTACATAAAGTCTCTACAACAGTGCTCCTCACATGTAGTGTTCCAGGCACCATTCTAAGCTACTGAGAATCATTAGAATTCTGATTCATGGAGCTGATATTCTTGTAGGGGTAGGGGATGATAATACACATTTTAAAAAAGTAAATTACATAGTTTAATAGGTAATAAGTGACATCAAAAAATACAAAATAAAGTAGGAGAGAGTAAGATAGGAGTACTGGGGTTGTGATTTTAACGAAGTGGTCAGGCAGGCCTCACTGAGAAGATGATGTTTGAGCAAAGATTTGAAGGAGGGAAAAGAAGAGGGAAGAACATTCCAGGCAGAGGAAATAGCTAATGCAAACGGCTAAATTCGGAGGCATGCTTGGTAATTTTGAGGAACAGGAGGGAAATCAAAATGACCAAAGCAAAGCGACAGAGAGAAAATGGGGAAGATACACATTGTAGGGCTTTGTAAGCTACTGTAAGTGCCTCGGTTTTTGTAAAATAGCTACCATTGCAGAGTTGTTTTTTGGGTTTTTTTTTTTATTCCTTTATTTTTTAATTTTTTTAAAATTTGTGTTCCCGAATTCATTGTTTATGCACCACACCCAGTGCTCCAAGCAATACGTGCCCTCCACAACACCCACCACAAGGTTCACCCAACCTCCCACCCACCTCCCCTCCAAAACCCTCAGTTCCTCAGAGTCCACAGTCTCTCATGGTTCATGTCCCCCTCCAATTTCCCCAACTCCCTTCTTTCCTTCCCCTCATGGCCTCTGTGTTATTCCTTATGCTCCATAAATAAGCAAAACCATATAATTGACTCTCTCTGCTTGACTTATTTCACTCAGCATAATCTCCTCCAGTCCAGTCCATGTTGATACAAAAGTTGGGTATTCATCCTTTCTGATGGAGGCATAATATTCCATTGTATATATGGACCACATCTTCTTTATCCATTGCAGAGTTTTGAGCAAAGTAGTGGCATACCTTAATTTATGTTTGAAAAGTATCATAAATTGTTGATGTGTTGAGAATATATGGCGGAGACAAGAAGATTGGGTTAAGAGATTATTGCAGTGATCCAGGTAAGAGATGGTAGTTAGGACTAGGGTGGTAGCAGTAGAGATGGTGCAGTCTAGGTAGTCATAATATATTGTGAATTTAGAGGCAAGGGGATTTCTTTTGGACCAGATGCAGGATGAGAGAAGGAGAAATCAAGATGTCTATAAGGACTTTAGCCAGACCAATTGGAAGGATGAAGAAGGCTATAAATAAAGCATGTCTGGGGTGAAAATCAGCTGTTCAACTTCAGTCACATTAAATCTGAGATCTCATTATATATATATAAAGTATTTAGGTACACAAGTGTAGAGTTCTGGAGAGAATATTAATACAAAGATAGTATCTGAAGCCACTAAACTTGAGCTCACCAAGGGTGTGAAGCTGGACAGAAAAGAGAACCACAGAACTCCAACATTAATACCAAGGAAGGGAAGCTAATGAAATTATGATTGACAAGGTAAATTTATTTTTAAAATTTATTAATTGCAATAATAATATTCATTAGGATGCTCACCAGATACTGTATTTAGTGCTTCATGCATGTATGTCTAGACTCCAAATAGAAGATAATGAAGAGAAGGCCTAAAAGATCAAAAACTTCATTTACTCACCAACACTTTCATGCTTTTCTCAAGAAAAGTTCTCTAAACTTTCTAGGAGGTGCCAGCAAGTGAGCTTCTACCTTAGCAAGGTATAAGACTTCATCATCACATTTCACACAATACTAATTTGGTTGAATAATAAGACCTAGGGGATTCACAAGGGGAAGGGGGAGAGGAAGTATGCAGGGAATGAGGATCATACCTGCCTATGAGTCATTAAATAGGGCTTAACCTGAACTTAACACAGACCTTAAAGTACCTGTTTTGTTTAGCCACTGTTTTCTATAGCATCAGCCACCTTTGGTAATTTGTACTTACTCCCATCACATAAAGCATTTGGAGGTCAGGTATTAAGAGATCAAAAATGGAAGGAAGTATACCCAATAAGGTGCATAACGTAATAAGAAAAAAAAAGGAATAACCTAATAAGAAAAAGAAATTCAGATATAGACTGACTTACTCAAGAAGATTAAAAATATTAAAATCTCATAATGTGTAAGAAATTGCACATCCACTTCCTTTTTGTGGATACAGTTCTAAAGTTTCACATATGGGAAGACAGGAAGACTAATATTTTGAAGACTCTCTTTCTTCAGTATGACCCTGAAGCCAAAATAGCAAAAAAGGGTCCTGGATATGAAGGAAACTATATTACTTAAACTGTATGAGAGAGTGTAAGCTCTTATACAGATAAGGCGTAACATATTGTTATGGCTCAGCAGAAATAACATATAACTCAATACTTGCCCAATTAAATGTTATTTACTCCAAAGAGATTATACCAAATAGGACCCAGGAACTTCGATTACCATTTTTTTTATTTCTAATCTCTATTATATCTCACTCCTGGAAATATCATTTTTGTGAAATCAACCACAATACTTTCTCACCCCAGGAGAACTGACTATGATAGTGAAGTGAATATATGTGTATATATGCTTGTGTGTGTGTGTGTGTGTGTGTGTGTGTGTTACAGGGATTGCATAGTCAGTCCTTCACATGTTGATCATCTCTTAATAGACTGCAAGCTATTTAAGGACAGAAAACTTTATATACAGTAGCTCATCTCCATAATATGCTGGGCAGTCAAGATTTATTACATAAATGTACTAACCTGCTGGTTTAGTGTGGCATGCTTTTGTTAAGTGGTCTTCTAATAGACAGGTAGTATAGCATAGTGGTTAAGAGCATAAACTTGAGCCAGATTACCTTGGTTTAGATCTGGCTCTACTACTGACTACTTTTCTGGGATGTTGGAAAGTTGTTTGACTTGTGTCTTAGTTTATTTGTAAAAAACACAGTAATAGTAACCTATATAAAAAGTTAATATAACGAAGATTAAGTAATACTGTACAATATTAAGAACACTATCACAGAGTTCACACTACGTAGTGGTCATGATGGTGATGATGATGATGACGATGCCCCATGTATCTTCAATGCAGAAGAGAAATAAGAGTATGCTCCTGCCCAGTAATGTAGGGGGTACCTATCTGAATTTCAAACAAGCAATCTGTCATTGGTCATTGGAAGAGCCATAATGGACATATACTCTAATGCATGTGCATGCATACACATAAACACACAGATATACAATGTATCTGTCTCTATACCCATCTATGATCATATATTTAAAGATGTACTATATATATACATATATGACATTATCTATCTATCATCTCTCATATACCCACCTATCCATCCAGCTACCCAATCACCTTTATAAGGCCATATTCTCTGAGACAGAAAGTAACATACAAGGGGGGTATCAAGTTTCAAAATGATCTAGTAAAAAAATAACTTGTTTCTGATGGGTTTATAAAAGTAACACTCTGAACGTTTAACTAAAAGCCATGAAAAGTGCAGAATTTGGTGAGTTACTTTGTTGGTCTGGCATTTATTTCTACAAACTCATTTGTTATCTACTACTACTCTCAAAGATGAGATTCACTGGGGGTTCTAGAAAGTAATGGATAAAATGATAACAGTGATAGAGTCTAGGGTGTTCATTAAGGTAGGACACAATTCCTGAAATGCAATGACTAGAAGAACACTTCTGTTGAAAAATGGCTGATCATTAAATTGTTCCATTGGCAGGTAGGAAAAGAAAGACATCTAATTATAGAAGTCAAACATTTTTTACTCCTGCCTCTACAAGACCTATAAGAATTATTAGGAAAACCAGGCCATGCACTCCCCTCAAAAATGGTTATGTTAGTTAGGAATGGTAATATGAAATATTTATTCCTTAAATGATAAGTTCAAGAAGAGGCACTTATGAAAAATATAGCCACATTCTGCAAAAAAATACTAATTATTTTAAATAACTGTGATATATAAAATAGGGTGCTTCTAATATCATTTTGTTTTGTTTTGGTTGATATTTTATATTCTTGGAGCCAGAGAAAATACAGGTCTAGGTTAATTGAGATTTACTATAGCCTGATTTTCCAACTAGGACATAAAAATATCAAGGACTCAAATATTCAAGAAATCCTCAGATGTCATATTCCTATCAAGAAACTGTAAATACCCCACTTTGTTTATGCATTCCAAATAATGGAAACCAAACACCTGGCCTTTACACCTCCACTCTTACATTGCACACCTGTGGCAGGTTTTCCTTTTAACTCCATGAAACTTGTTAACAAAATAAACAGGGCCAAAAACTACGAAGCAATAGTTCTTAACACTCAAAATCAAGTTTATTTGCCATCTCTGTTGCATAGCCTATACTTATGGCTCAACCAAAGTAAATTACAGATATTTTTTATTTGATGCCTAGATAAGAAGTGAGCCTGCCAGCCAACAATCTATAATTCCTCCAGGTTTTAGTTGCATAACATGTGTTTTCATAATCTGGGAACCTCCACATTCTTCTCTATTTTAATAAGAATGTTATTAGCGTTGCTTACAAAGGTTTTCCATGTCTACAAAGTTTTAGTTTCCTCTTCAAACCCATGTGTATGCTCAACTGTAGGGAGCTCTAGGGTAGCGCTTTCATGTTTTAGTCTTCTCTGGGAAACAATCAACAACTAATCACCTACCATGTCCCAGGCAACAGAGAGAAGAGATAAATAAGGACAACAACTTCATGCACGTAAGGACTTATAAGTATATTGAGGGAGAATAAGATAAGCATTTACACACAAAAAAATTTACAGAATTATTCTAGGTAATGGTAAGTGTTATAAAGAACATAAAACAGGGTAAATGGAGAATAGTGATGGTAGAGATGATGTGGAAAGAGGTTACTTCCACTTTAGATGAAAGGGAGGCCTTCAGCTAAAAGGGTGAAATGGTTGGGCTTGAATGATAAGAAAGAGAAAGCTACACAACAAAAAATGTGCTGATCAAAAGGAATAGCAAAAGCTAAGTACCTGCTGTGGAAATGAAAATTGATATATCCTTAGTACAGAAAAGACAGTATGGCTGAAACATTATGAACAAGGAAGAGCTGGGGGAAAGATAAAATTGTATAGGCAGAGCCCAGTAAAGGCAGACAGAAAAGTCAGATGGCTTTTGCAGTAAGCCTGGGCAAAAATGATGCAGTTACACTAAATGTATAGCAGCAGAGATGAGGAGAAGTGGCTGAATTAAGAAATATATTTCAGAGTAGTCAAGAAGTATTAGTGAAGGAGAGGAATCATGGATGACTTCTTGGTTTTTTGGCCTAAGCAACTGGGTGCCAACTGCTGAGACAAGAAATAGATGATGATTTTGGTGGGGGTGAAAATGTATTTTGCGTTTGGCTATGTTAAGTTGTGATTTCAAGTAGCTAATTGGTCTAAACCTGAACTGAGTTTAGGAAAAAGGTCAGGGATGGAGAAGAATTATAGAGCCATCACCAAAGAGTGGACCAAATTATGGAATCAAATTCTGAGGATATAGACAGAAAAGAAGGCTAGAGACACTCTAAAACTAGAAATCTGATAGAGGAAGAATAGATTAAGAAGTGTAAATAAGGAAAACCAGTGACTCTGAGGTCATAGAAGCCTAGGAAAAGAATTGTATTAAAAAGGAAGAAGTGATTGTTTCAGTAAAGTGAGGAGGAGAAAAGCTTGATGGGAGTGGTTTAAGGAGCAAATGTTAAGTAGATAACTGGAGGGAGTAAAAATGGACAACTTTTTTAAAGGAGTTTTGCTATGAAGGGAAGAAAAAATGAAGCAGAGCTGTAAAGGAATTTGGGTCAAGAGAGAATTTTTTTAATTGTCATATTAAAAATACTTGTTTACTGGTGAGGATGTCCCATAAAGAGGGAAAGACTAATAATGCAGGAAAGGGAAAATTTCAAGAGCAAAGTCCTTTGAATGTACAAGCTTACTTTATAAAAAAGGTACTTCTCCATTAAACTAAAGGGAAGCACAGTGGGTAGTATAGATACAGGAAGGATGGTGGAGCTGATGGTAGAAATATGAAACAGCTCATATTTTATTGCATCCTTTTTATGAGTAGGTGGCAAGGTCAGTGGGTGAGGGACAGAGGGGGAAAAGAAGCTAGAGATTTAAGAAGAGTGGAGGTATGGAAATAGCTGTCTAAGAGAATGGAAATTCACTGGCAGTAGTAATTGTCTCTTTGAAAGTAGTGGTGCTGTCTTTGTTAGCTAAGATTGTAATACTTCCCCTTTCCTCTCATCAATGCTTCTATTCCCATTCCCTACTATGTATCCTCCTTAGCTCTTATTGATAACTTAATATATATTTTACCTCATACTAGAAAGTATGTTCTATGTAAGGAAAGGATTTTTGTATTTTTTGTTCACAAGTGCTCAGAGCTTACCTACCACATAGGTGATAATAGGTATCAGTTAATTGAATGAATCTGTGGTAATAAATTTGAAATTTATCCAGCCAGTTCAATTAGATTCCTTTCTCTAATAAAGTTGTTACAAGTGTAGAGCTAGGTGGGTTTTAAAAAAAATCAGGGGTTTTGTGAGGCAATATGATAGAGGAAGAAAGGGAAAAATATGAGTAACGACTTGAAAAGAATGATGAATAGCAATAAAGAATTATAGTCATTGGACATTAACTACAAGTTGGAAGTCACCAAGATATGGAAGGACAGAGAGAGTTTTTCAGTAGGGGATCTAGAAGGACAGAAAGTGGTTATCAGAAAGCAGAATGTTTGAAATGAACATTTAAGAGATCTAGGGTATAATCATGTGAATGAATGGCTGAGGTAGGATAGAAGAAAGAAATTATTAACATTAAAGAAGCCTAAGAACTGAGGTGTGGAATGTAATTCACCTGTGGAGCGTAGTTAGTAACATATTTCTAATGTTGATTCCTGGAGCACCAGGTACCTAGTGTATATAAAGCACCTAGGGCTTTGTCAGTTATTACAAGGAAAGTCTATTACACCATTATACTACTTCTGATGGCATAGGGACTCTCAGAGCCCAAAATTGATGACCAAGCAAGAATAAAACTGACCTTCAACAATTATTTCAGAGAGAAGTTTATGAGTCTAGAGTTAGTTGAAAGGCTTGGCTCTTTAAAGCTAAAAGATTTATTTATTATAAAATTTATGGCTATGAAGGTTACATGTGAAGAGTGAAGAAAAATTCTGACCAAAACAGGAAGTTTCTAATTCAGTAACAGGGGATGACTAGGCCAAAAAATGATCATTCCTATTTACTCCTTTGCTAGAGAACAACAGACACAATGGGATAGGAGTAATTTTGCTCTCTCTTCAGATTTGATTCAAATATTCCTCTAGTTAGTAGGAATACTAGGATCTGCATTACTGAGAAGCAAATGGGAGGTTAGAAAGTCACAGATCCTTAAAGAACAAGTTATACTTCAGATGTAACTGTGGGAAGGCTTTGTTTAAAAGGATGAAAGTAAAATACAGATCCGATCCTTTTGACTCAAGAATCACCCTTTCCCCAAAATATCTGCAGAAACCCCTGAAACACCCCAACAACAAATAATGCAAGTGGGATAGGAAAGTGATGAGCTAAAATTGACAAGGTGGTGACCTGAAACACTTTATTAGTGATGCAGAAATAACAATGTTTTGAATGCTATAGATAAGTCAAAGGTCACTGATAACAAGAGAGAAGATCCTTTTCTGGCAGGTGAGAAGCAGAATTGAAGAGGATTCTCTGGACAAGAAAACCAATGAAGAGGAGGTTGCTTTGGCCTTTACATCAATAATTAATTTTGCCACATCAGCCATGCATGCTGCCCAGAAAGTTACATAGTTAGATCCCTCTACCCCTACCTTTATGAGCAAGAAGCGAATGAAGCAACTGATGTAGGAGAAACATCATTTTTTAAAGGAAAATAAGTTTTAAAATACCTCATTAGTGCCATACCAAATTAGTACAACATCACATGATAACATCATTTGTTTAATAGGGCAGGGAAGCTAAATTATACAGCATATCTAAGTGTATAATGATGAGCATTACCTGTTTAATGAAGTAAAAAAAGAACCTACGTATTAATGAACACTTACTGAACCCCTTACAAAATGCAAAGCAACAAGGAAATACAAAGATTTAATGCAAAAGAGCACAAACTAGGTGGTGTACAAGAGAAGTATTTCAATTTTTAGTTAATTATCTAATAGTATGAGGATTGGTAGAAGTAGCAATTCTAAGTTTAACTCACCTAATAATAAAGCTTCAAAATATATGAAGCAAAACCTGATAGAACTAAAAAGAGAATAAAAACCTTCTAGGACTACATGAAAAAAAATCAACAATTATAGTTAGAGATTTCAGCATCCAACAAACAAACATACACACCACTGGCAAAAAAGCCACAGACTTTATATTAGGGTGACTATGAGTGAATTTTTTTTACTTCTTTCTTTGATTTAAAATGTTTCCTGTTGGTTTATATTACTGTTGCAATAGAAAAGAAAACTGAAATTAGAAAAGTTATACAACATTAGTTAGCTTCTCTGGCTAACCATCTGCAACTGGTCCATTCCCAGATGAAATGCCTTATTCTCCAATTTATTCATTGTCACACGTCTATTAGATCCTTTAATATACCACTGATTTAAACAATGAGGATTGAAAAAAATCCTTGTATCAAGATATTCACATGTAGTAGAAGAGACGAACAGGTAAAAGCTCTATAATACAATATATAGATAAGAGATATATAGATAAAGAGATAAGAAGTAGATGCTAAGGGAACACAAGGCAGATTTGTGATCTGGACTTGGGAAGCCAAGGAAGGCTTGCTATAGTAGGAGTTTAGTAGGTGAAGCAGCAGGAAAGGGGTTATAGATACAATCAACAGAAGAGACTACAGACTGGAATGAAAGGAGAGGGGATAGGGACAGGGTGGTAAATAGACTTTCTATTTGCCAAAAATGGCTTTCAACTTCTGACAAAAGGACTCTGAATTTTATCCTTAAAAGATAAGTAACCCGTGAAGGTTTTAAACCAGTAAGCAACCTGATGAGATTTACTGAATAAACTGTTAAGTATTCTCCATACTCTCACTACAGTCTTCAACTAAAATAAATTACCAAGAGTTTGATAGAAACTATTGTTAAATTCAAAAATACCATTTTGAACAGGTTAAAAAACTCTTTAATTATTATTATAGTTACCTACTTTAATTTACTTTAACTAGCCATTGTTGGTTAAGATAAGCTGCTTAACAGCTTTCGTTTGATTATTTTTCTGATTGATTTCAACCCCTTAAGTGACTTGTTAGTAAATGATTTGGGAATGAAAAGTGACGCAAAAAAAGCTTTGAAAAGCCTTATTAATTGTTAACTCACTTTACCCTTAAGCCACCTGCTGTACCTCTAAAAGTTGATTATGGGACAAAGACGTCAGCAACCCAATAAGGAGAGAATGAGTTTTTAGTTCCGGATTTGCAGCATGGTATTTTCTTTTCCCCCAGGAAGCTCTGTTCAAATTACCAACCAATTTGAAAATGTTCTCAGGTTCTGGCCTTATAGAAAGTTTGATTTATGGGTCAAATTATAAAAGATGCTAACTTATATTTATAGCATAAAAGTAAGAACCAACTAACCTCACAAACCAGTGAAGGGTTTACATAAATAAACACACTTCTTTTGAAAAGTCCCCTTTCTTGAACAAATTTAATATCCTGCGAAATTAAGAAAAAGTCATGAAACAAAATTAAAACTATATTATTATAAATTGTACAACTGTAACAATATGTACCACAATTCAAAATGTGCATATTTTAAACACATATTCCATCTTCAGTAATTTTCCTCCTGGAAAATTATAGGCATGCACCAAATTATATGAATATGTCCACTATGGATAACTTAATCAATATAAAAATTATTAATGCACTTTTACATTCTCTTTTTCTACATTAAGTCTTAGAAATCCAGTATGTATTTTATATTTACAAGATACCTCAATTCAAAAACCAAAATTTCATCAGAAATATCTGATCTGTATTTAGATTTCATAAAGTACAGTTGAAAGACTAGACTCACATGCCCAAAGTACTCCAAAAACACTTGTTTTCCAAGTTAAAAAAAAATTCTAATTAAATCAAGTACTCAATTTTTAATTTAAATTAATTAAAATTAAAAATTCAGTTACTTACATGACCCTCATGTCAAGTGCCCAGTAAGCTGTTACATGGTGGCCAGTGGCTACCTTATGAACAATGCAGTTCTTGAAGATGGCCATTCTCACTCACAGAGTGAGTGCAGCCATGTGCATCACTAATGTATCTTACCTTAGTAGGAGATGTGAGCTAGAAGTCCTGAAAAGGGGTCCCATAATAAAACCATAAAAACTCTAGGTCAGTTTTTCCTGGTTTTCATGGTAATAGAAGTACTATTGGCAATAGTTATAATTCTTTTGATCATGCCTTTTGGTCTATATTATGTGACATTTAAACTGCACTTACTACTTTCTAGGAACTTTTAAAATCATTCAGTTGTTTATTAGCTCAGTTTATCCTCTTTACAATGCCATGAAGTAGGTGAGAGGTTAACTTGCTTGGTTCACTGCACCTTTAATAAGAGTTTCAGTAATTTGGGACGCCTGGGTGGCTCAGTTGGTTAAGCGGCTCAGGTCATGATCCCAGTGTCCTGGGATCGAGTCCCACCTGGGGTTCCTTGCTCGGCAGGGAGCCTGCTTCTCCCTCTGCCTCTGCCTACCACTCTGTCTGCCTGTGCTTGCTCTCTCTCTCTCTAACAAATAAATAAAAATAAATAAAAATCTTAAAAAGAGTTTCAGTAATTTTTTCACAACACTCCCAGGACAAAATAAATATCCATAAATTCTGCTTTTAAGTAGTTAGAGCCAAGCAACTTAACAAGTATTTATGTCTTTATAGCTTAGAGCCACTTTATAATTTACAGCATTAATACACATTAACTTAAAGAAATATTTCTATTTTATTCTTAGTCACAATTACTAAAGATACATGTATTCTTGTTAGACAATGTACAACTTTTTGGCATCAGAATGTACAAATTTTTGGCATCAGAATGAACACTACCAACCTTACTTACTTCCATATTGCCCTTCACGTGGTACTTTTTTTCTTTAAATACCTACTGAAAATCAAGCCTTGTAAACATAGGATATCAGTGAAAGAAATAATGCAAGATGTAATGTTGAAACCAGGAACTAACTTAAACTAATAGGTTTAGGTGGTGTTTAGGTGGTGAGTATCATATTTCCCTTGAAAATTAAAAACATCCTTTTGTGGCCACAGTAGTTAGCTCAGCCTTCTTGGGATACAGTTTCAGAAGTGGAGAGGTAGTTAATTACTCTCATCCTTCTATTAAGACACTTTTCCTTGAACATACTGGGTTATGTCTAATTTGTTTACTGATTTAGGCACTGAGAAAAGTGCCTGGCACATCATCTCTTACTCTTAATATCTTACTTGCTCATTTCTACTCCCGACACAGACTTCTTTTCTTTTCTTGAACATACTGGGTTATGGTGGTATAACCATTATGCCTTCACCTATCATGGCTGCTCCTCTGCCACAATGCTCATCCTTGCAGATCCACCCCATGCTAATTTCTCAACTTCTCTGAATCTCTGCTCAAATGTCCCATTCTTTTTTTTTTTAATCTAACTTCTTTCCAGTGTTCCAAGATTCATTGTTTATGTACCACATCCAGTGTTCCATGCTATATGTGCCCTCCTAATACCCCTTACCACCCATTCAAAAATTAGAATGACTTGTTATGGCACTAAGAATAGGCTATAAAAATATTATAATGGCAGAAGCAGGAGGACCAATTGGGAGACAAAAATCCAGGTAAGAGGGACGCCTAGGTGGCTCAGTTGGTTGGGCAGCTGCCTTCGGCTCAGGTCATGATCCCAGCGTCCTGGGATCGAGTCCCACATCGGCTTCTTGCTCACCAGGGAGCCTGCTTCTCCCCTGCCTCTGCCTGCCACTCTGTCTGCCTGTGCTCACTCTCTCTGTCAAATAAATAAATAAAATCTTTAAAAAAAAAATCCAGGCAAGAAATGAGGGTGGCGTGAACCACAGCAGTATCACTAAGGTGGTTTATAAGGATCATATTTTGAGTATATTTTGAAGGTATAGCTAACAGGATTTCCAGACAGAACTGTACGGGCATATGAAAAAGACAATATTCTTTTTTAAATAAAATTTTTAAAATTTTATTTTGTCTGAGCAAATAGAATAGAATTGTAATTAACAGATGCTTGGATTCAGGGCAAAGTAAGTTTTAAGGGGGAAGATCAAGAGCTTTGTCTGGTTGTGTTAGATTTGAGATTTCTATTAGACAGCCAAGCGAAAATGTTAACTAAGCAACTGGATGGGTAAGTCTAGAGATAAAAATATAAGTCATCAGTGGGTAGACAGTTTTTAAAGCTCTGAGACCAGATAAGATTACTGACGGGATGACTGTCAACAGGAAAGAGGCCTGTAGAATGAGCGCCAAAGAAACACAAACATAAGGGGAAGATGAGAAGGAACTTGGGAAGGAGGAAAACCAAAAACCCAAATAAAATTTTGAAGAAGAGGGATGTGGTCAACTACATCACATTATGCTCCTGGTTCAAGTAAGATGAGGAATCAGAATGGTGCACTGAATTTGGCAATGTGGTCTCACTGGTATCCTTTTTTTTTTTTTTAAGATTTTATTTATTTATTTGACAGAGATCACAAGTAGGCAGAGAGGCAGGTAGAGAGTAAGAGGGAAGCAGGCTCCCTGCTGAGCAGAGAGCCCAACCCATGCTGGGCTCATCATAGGACCCTGGAATCATGACCCAAGTGGAAGGCAGAGGCTTTAACCCACTGAGCCACCCAGGCGCCCCATCACTGGTATCTTTAATAGGGTAGGGTTCTTGCAGAGTTGGGACGTGGGACAGTTGAAAGTCATATCTGGGTGAATCCAAGAAAGAATAGAAGGAGGAATGCAGAACAATGAATACAGACAAATGATGAAATAACTAAAAAAGAAAGCGAATACACCACTTATAAATTTGTACTTGGATGTTTGCTGGGTGACTGACTACAAATTAACTACAACATAAGAAGCAACTGCTACAGTAACAATAATTAACATTTGTTTAAATAATTACACATTAGTTTCTTGAAGCCTATAATACCACACTTATCAGGAAGAAGATGGGGTGACTAACATATAAAGGAATGTGCCCCAAGTCAGACAGTTAATGAGAGAGAAAAACTGAAGGTAGTATTGTATTCCAAAGACACTTTTATCCTTTAGGTTAAAAAAAAAAAAAAAAAAAAAAAAACAACCAAAATCTATATGTGAGTATCTGGATGTCACAGGGAAAAAAAAAAAAAAAAAGTTCTGTGGCTCAGATTGATAAGGAAACTTAATACCAGATGTGATCATTTATATGAACAAAGTTATTTTTAAAATATTTTTTTCTTATTTTTTACACTATATTTTTTCTTGATTTTAAAGAATATTAACTGTATTACTATTCAAAGTCTTAGTCTTCATTTCATTATTAGTATTTATATTATTTAATAACCAGTAATGCAAATACCTTGTATCCTAATCTAAAACAGTCAACTCAGAAGCAGAGAATAAAATAGTGGTTGCCAGGTATTGCAGGGAGGAGGAAATGGGGAGGTATTAGTCAAAGGATACAAAGTTGCTGTTATACAAGATCAGTAAGTCCAAGACATTTACTGTAAAGCATGCAGCCTAAAATTAACAATAATATATTGTATACTTTAAAATTTGCTAAGAGGGTAAATCTTATGTTAAGTGTTCTTATCACACATTACATTAATAATAAAGAGGGTGGGGAATAAACTTTTAGAAGTAATGGATGTGTTTATGGCATAGATTGTGGCGATGGTTTCATGAACATGTACTTATCTCCAAATTCATCAAGTTATATGCACTACATATACACAGCTTACTGTGTGTCAATTATACCTCAATAAAGTACTTTGTAAAAGTAAAATACTCTGCATTCTAAAATCAGATACAAAGAAGTATTCTTGATTCACAATGTGTTTCATTTTTGGTATTCGCATTTGTTGCATTTGATAATACACATAAAAATTTTACAACACTAAAAATAAAACCATACTCGTGATACCAGATGTGATTTCTTGATGTGAGAAATTTAGATTTTTATTAGGGGTGTAATAAGAAATAAAGACTACTTTTGGTTTCCATTTCAATTCCTTGCTTAAAGGTAGATAACTTTTTGAAAATCTAAGCTTATACTAGTTCTTATTCTATTTTTCCCCATAAAGTATATGCTGGTACCTTAATAAGGGGAAAAAAAAAATGGGTTAAGCCCTGTTAGATATTCAGAGTGTAGGTGGAAATCCTTTGACAAGCTTTCTGGGGATGCCTCTAACATGGGAATTGCTGTTGAGATTCCAGGGGAAAAGGGTAAAATTCTGTCAGTAGCAATATCTCTTACGAATAAACCTTTTCACACCCACTAAAAAGAAGGTTAGAAAGATGCCTGAAATCTAGCAATTAACCAATATTATTGCAAAGTCTTAGTGCAGAAAATCCTACGCTGAGCCTACACATTGCAGAAAATGTTCCTTTTAATATACCCGCTTATATGAAAAATAATTCTTTAAGACATAAAATAAGTAAGGATGTCAATACAAAAAGTATTCTCTAAATTATTCTATGCATCCTAATATCTTTAATTATTATATAATAATTTAATGTCATGTGGTACTGACATTTTTTCACTAAAAAGAGATTGTTAATTTTATCTATAGGAGTTTGACATCCTAAATCTTAATTTTTCAGTTTCAGCAAAAGGAAAACAGACTAGCATTACTAGAAAAGGGAATAAAATTTCTTAGAACATATAGGATCCAAATACCTTTTAGTAATGGGAATATGTATATTTCCATATAGGTTCCCTGGATGTGCAGGCTTCAAATGGAAACAAGTGATAACTAGTTTCTCCATAGTAAAACTGGTAGTAAGCACTCTTAGCTCATTAAAAAGGATAGCCAATCAGAGTTTATCTCCTAATATTTCTTAATAAGTATTTAGTAAGTAGATGAATCTGTACTTAGCCATTTAATTTTTGGTAGAAGCTAGATCTAAAATACCGTTATTTCAAACAGTGGTTTGGAGATTTAGACGGGTTCTATTTACATCGTGAAATGGAAAGCAAGATAAACTCAGCAAATTACATCTAATTTTGACTTTTACACATTTGATACAGATAATGGAAAATCATCACCCATTCATTTATCCATTCATCCACCCATATTAATCAAGTACCTACTCGATCTAATACAGAATTTGGAAGATACAAAGTCAGGTGAGACAGAACCATACTTTAAAGAACCTATAATATGTGGAAGTAAACCAAAAGAACTGTGTTAAGGGCTTGGACAAAAGTTGCATGGGGTGTGATGGGGGACAGAAGAGGGACATTAAATCAAACTGGGAGAGTGACTGGTGAGCTCCCAGAGGCCACAGTGCTTAGTCTTGACAGATAAGCAGGATAAATAATACTCCAGGTAAATGAACAGTATGTTGACATAAAGTAGGACACAAGATGATGGGTTTATGTAAAAGTAGTTATTTGTTATGTTAATAAGTACTCCTCCTTTTCACAAATATTTGCAGTAATGGTATTTTATTTAAATAACATAGAATCAGGGGTGCCTGGGTGGCTCAGTCTTTAAGCGTCTGCCTTCCACTCACATCATGATCCCAGGGTCCTAGGATTGAGCCCCACATCGGGCTCCCTACTCAGCAGGAAGCCTGCTTCCCCCTCTCCCACTCCCCCTGCTTATTTCCTTCTCTCACTGTGTCTCTCTCTGTCAAATAAATAAGTAAAATCTAAAATAAATAAATTAATAAGTAAGCAAATAAATAAATAACACAGAATCAATTCTTCCATGATATGAAAGCTTATTTCTGGGGAACCTAGGTGGCTAAGTAGGTTGAGTGCCCAACTCTTGATTTCGTCTCAGGTCATGATCTTGGTGTAGTGGGATCAAGTCCCATGTCGGGCTCTGCACTCAGCAGGGCGTCTACTTGAGATTCTCTTTCTCTCCTTCTCCCTTTCCCCCTTCCCTTGAGTGTGTGCGCTCTCTCTCTCTGTAAAAACAAATAAATAAGTCTTTTTAAAGAATAGTTTATTTCTGTAATATCTAATACTTCTGGGTCCTGATCCTATTTGCTCTCTATTGTAAACACCTATTTAATATCTGCCATTCTTTTTTTAAAATTTTTATTAATATATAATGTCTCATTTGCCCCAGGGGTACAGGTCTGTGAATCATCAGGCTTACACACTTCACAGCACTCACCATAGCACATACCCTTCCCAATGCCCATAACCCAACCACCCTCTCCCTACCCCCCTGCCACCCAACAACCCTCAGTTTGTTTTGTGAGATTAAAAGTCTCTTATGGTTTGTCTCCCTCCCGATCCCATCTTATTTCATTTTTTCCTTCCCTATCCCCCAAACCCCCCAGCCTGCTTGATAAAGTAGGAAGGGATTATATTGCTCTTTTTATCCCATTATCCCAATATTCTGTATTCCCAGAATATGGTTTAATACCTGCCTCAAAATAGGGTTTCTTGAAGTACATTAAATGAATAACAAATAATAGTAGGGAAAATAAGAACAGATATTCCAAAAACAATTTAAATTTGGGTTTAGAATACATTTGGTAGTTTCTCTTCTAAAAGATTTATCTAACTGATCTCATTACTACTTTACCTACAGAGGCCTCATCTTGGGACTTCTGAGCATTCCCCATGCCAAGCTTATTTCCCTATACACAGCAGGCACTAAAATGAATGCTGAATTGTGTATTAAATTTAGATTGTATTCTCTCAGGAAACAAGAATAAAATACTAAAGCAGATAATCTAATCTAGCAGCTGTTTGTTTCACTTTTACTTTAAATATCAGACAAAAGTGGGGGTGTGGAAAATAGGAGAATTATACATGTAATTACAGCAAACTTATTTTGATTTATTTAGTTTATGATAGAGAAAATACAATTACTGTTTTCATTCTTTTAATATCTCAGAAGCCCCAACATAAAATTTTCTCATATGTAATAAAATATGTCTCTAAATATATATTGTTTATCCAAGATAAAATAAATGAAGTCTTTCTAGGTATAGCCATCCTTGTGCTGAACAAGCTGCTATTCTCATCCTGGTACCATATGGATACGTTCAAATGACGAAGGCAATAAAAATGGATTATCTTAAGTTTGTGAAAAGGTAGTTCATTTTTTCATAATTATCATAATATGAAATGAGATTTACATTTCAAATATACATGTTGACTTCCATGAATCAGTTTTGTAAACCTTTAAGTCAAATATTCTAAGTGAAGAAATTAATCTATAACACCACTTAGGAATGGGTATAGAGGTGTTAATTATACAGACCTAGAGTTAAGTTTGTAATATCAGAAAACAAAAACCAAAGATTTTATTTGAAATAAACACTTGCAGACTCTGTCTCTCCATGCCAATTATGAGCTAAATAATAAACAATAAGAACTTAAATCTAAAAGTAATGAAGATGGCTCAGGAATCAGCCTTTCAGAATTTTCAGGTTTCAGAACAAGAAAGGACTAAAAATTAAATGCTGGAAAACCTTAACCTTCTTAAATGAGGAAAAAGAAGGTTTTGGGAAGGCAGCAGCATATGAATATAGAAGGAGAGAGCCAAAGGACAGAGACACATAGAAATAACTCTTCTTATTGTTTGATGGCATTCATTATTTTAGCATGAAGGCAAGAATTGATAGAGAAATCACAATCAATCTAAAAAGTAAGTCAGGGGGGCTAGAGGTAAAAAGGAAGGCAATGATATAGCTCAGTGGGGCAGTGTTTGGAGCTGTGACAGACATAGTCTTCAGTATTTACAGTGATAATGAATCTGTAATAAAAGACAGATTCCAGAACACTACAAGCTGAGGAGAGCTGGATGCAGTGTCCCATACCTGAAATTTTAGACCAACTCTAATCTGTGCATGTTAGGAAACCAAGCAGGTAAAGACAGGAAATAAAAGCCAGTCATCATCTTGAAACTTTCCATACTTTATAATGGCAATAGTTATTAATGTAATTATGTATTATCTTATATAACAGTTATAGCAAAGCAACAATAGCTAACATTTCTTAAATAATTTTAAGAAAATTTAATTGCATAATCTTATTTAATCCTCATAACATACCATTAGGTTTCAATAGTACCTCATTTTAGAGGTAAAATAAACTTCAGAAAGTTTAGGTCACATATCTAAAAAGCAGAAATAAGACTCCAAACCAGGACTAATTCCAAAATCTAGACTGCTTCTCCACCAGTGGAGATGGACATTTATCATTTGTCAGATCCACATAGGACCACAGAAGGAGGATCCAGAGATAAAGAAGGGTCACAGACCTCGTAAATCTGCAGTTTCTGGTAAGAAAAAAAGTAGCACATCCAAGCAGGGATAACTGGAAAAAGTTTAATGAAGAGACTACAAAAGTATGACTAGGTTAAGGAGAGTCAAAGGGGAGGCAAAGGCAAGGACAAGGAGTGACAAGTAAAATCCTGCAGAGCCAGAGATGCATCATAGGAGCCCTATGAACAACGATCTCTGAAGAGAAGTGTAGCCACTGCTGATGAACACTCTGACCTCACTCTCCTCTGTCCTCTCATTTCCTGCCAGTGCCTCCCATTTACTGAACTCAACCAAAAGCCAGAAGACAAGGAAGCCTGCTAATAATTACATAAAAAGCTTCTCTTCTGGGATTCAATATAGACAAGGGTGGAGGGAGAGTCTAGGGAGAAATGGAGATTATCCAGTACACCTGACAAGAATTCAGAAGATTAAGGGTTGACTTAAAAAAAATGGAGAAAAGCAATTCTTTTAGTCAACTTAGAATACAGTACCTTCCTCAGCCTGTTCATCACCCCCTTTTCAGGGTACTATTCTAGTTCCAAGTCAGAAGAAAAGTTAACTTTCTGTCATACTTTATGAGTGCTTTGGACATAGACATGACTCTTACTTTGAAACATTATTCCACTCCCAACCATGTGTCCTTTCAATCTTCAGAGTCGGTGTCTAATATCTTACATCCTATCTCATTCATGGCAAGACAGGCAAAATACAGATTAAGAATGGTAGTTTTCAGGGGGTTCTAATTCTACAAATTAAGCTTTCCAAACAATAGTGAACCATAAACAAATACTTGTTAGCTTCCATGTATATTTCAAGCACAGAGCCAGGTTCTAGGGATATGGACATGCATTAAAGTTTCTGTCTTCAGTGAATATTTAGTACACAATGTGAATATGTGGAATGTAGCCACAGAGGAAAGTAGTTTTCAAAAAATCTTGATCAAGATATATAGTCAAAAATATGGTTTCACTACAATCTCATATACAAAAATACAATATGTAGTTAAATACATGATGGGGATTAAGAACTGAAAATGTGAGAAGCACTGGGTGATGTATGGAATTGTTGAATCACTATCATGTATACCTGAAACTAATATTATTACACTGTACGTTAACTGGAATTAAAATTAAAATATAAAAATAAAAAAATACAATATGTGTGTGTATATATACAATGCAACATATACACCAATGCATATCAATGCATACATATACAATATAAATATAAAATATAAATATAAAGTTGCCAAGTCTTGAGGCAGAACTGAAAGACCCTACTGCTGATTAGAAATAAGCAGTGAGGGGGGCGCCTGGGTGGTTCAGTGGGTTAAAGCCTCTGCCTTTGGCTCAGGTCATGATCCCAGTGTCCTGGGATTGAGCCCCGCGTCGGGCTCTCTGCTTTGCAGGGAGCCTGCTTCCTCCTCTCTCTCTGCCTGCCTCTCTGCCTACTTGTGATCTCTCTCTGTCAAATAAATAAATAAATAAATAAATAAATAAAAGAAAGAAGCAGTGAGGGAAAAGTAATGGTTAGGTAGAATTAGTGCATGGGTTCATTCACCCAATAAAAATATCTGTTTCCCAGGTGGTGCTGTTGCCCTAGAGAACAAAAATAAGAGGTGGGACAAATTCTGGAGGAAAGTTAATTACTGAAAGTCTTCTGTGAGAATGCAAATATTTTATAGACTTGGGAACATGCAGGACTGAATTTACTCATTCTTTGTCTCCTACCCTATATTGGCCAAGTCAGATGAGTGTGAATTCTTGAATGCTCTTTTTAAAATTTAATATCACGATATTAACTTAAATTTTACCGATAAGCATGCAACATAATTTTACCTTGGAATGAAGTCTTTTAATCCCTTAGAATCTCATTAAAATGGGAAGCCATGGACCACCCAGAGCAAAGTAGAATTTCTAAAAAGATGATCAGAAAAAGGAAATCTTCAAGGCCCAGCCACCACCAGCTTTCATATAGAGTGGAAATTCCTAGCCTCTTAACTGTTCTCACTAAATCTTTTCTGATTTTACCCTCTTCCCACCCATATTCTTTAGGCAGAACAATCTGTTAAAAACACAAATACAGTCATGTCAGTTTCCTCTGTCAGCAATGGGTACCTACCCATTGCTCTTAAAGTCCAAAATCCCTAACAAGGCGTTGTATGATCTGGCTCTAGATTACTTCTCTATCCACTCCACCTCTCTCTCTCTCTCTCTCTCTCATCCATTCACACTGTTCATTTTATTTTATTTTTTTTTAATTTTATTTATTTATTTGTCAGAGAGAGAGGGGGAGAGAGCAAAGGAGCACAGGCAGACAGAGTGGCAGGCAGAGGCAGAGGGAGAAGCAGGCTCCCTGCTGAGCAAGGAGCCCCATGTGGGACTCGATCCCAGGATGCTGGGATCATGACCTGAGCCGAAGGCAGCTGCTTAACCAACTGAGCCACCCAGGCATCCCCACACTGTTCATTTTATAGTCCCTTCACTGACATTCTCTTTCCTGCTACAGATCTTTAAGTATTCTGTTCTCTCTACTACAAATGCTCACTCTTGGTCCATCTTCACCTGACTAACAGTCACTCATCCTTCAGGTCCTGTCTTAAATTCACATACTCAGGTAGGTTTCTAGATATTCTAGAATAGACTATAAAATATTGTTCCTAGAACATACTATACTCATTCTTAGCCATAATCACAACTGCAATTAAATAACAGTGAAAGTATTTTTTTCTTATCTATTTTCCATTTACATCATGAGCTCTATAAAGGCATGGACTATATCCTCATCCCCTTGGAACCACTAGAAGAGCCAGACTGCTCCAAAACTACTTTGTATAATACATGTTTTCTCAAGCCTTGGAACTAAATGTTTAGTATGCCAGAAAATAACATACTTTCACGTTCCCAAACACCTTCATCCTTCAAAGCAGATACCCTTGGGTAGAGGTTATATTTAATAGTATTCAGTGGGGCAAAATAAAAGATCTCATTTTAGTAATGATTATACTGACAAAAATACTGAAAATAGTGACAGACCATCAGCAACAGTTCAAAACAGTCTAGTTAATTTTTCTAAGTTTTTTTTATGCTTGTTTATATTTATAAAAATTCTTTCACTTTGACAATGCATAGCAGAACTGACCTCCTATGGTTAGTAAGATTAATAACAGCTGTGTCTCATATCTTATTCTGGCAATCTAAATTTTAGGTAGATAGGGCTGTTTAAGATAGTGTATTCCTTTACATGAATTTTAAACTGGCCCTGGAGACAAAATTCCCAGGTATGAATACCAGCTCTGTTAGAGAATATGACTAAATTGCTTCTAGTATAATATTGTAGAGTGGTAGAAAGAACACAAGCAGCAAGCATGAAGCCATGAGGTCTAGAATTCCCTTTGCCCTGGCTTCCTGTGTGAATTTAACCAAAAATAAGAAATGGTCGTTTAAAAGAAAGAAAAGATAAATGGTAAATTTCAAGTACCAGGAAACAGACTATACAACTTAGAAGAGATCATATGGGTAATTTAGAATAGATTATGTCATACAAGTAAGTATATTTGTAATTCACCCAATGTTTTTGAAGATATTTATTTATTTAAGAGAGAGCATGAGCAGAAAGGGCAGGGGGAGAGGAAGAGAGAGAATCTCAAGGGGACTCCAGGCTAAGCACGGAGTCCTACATGGGGTTTGACGCCACAACCCCCATGATCATGACTCAAGCTGAAACCAAGAGTTGGATGCTTAAACCAACTAAGCTACCCAAGCATCCCTGTAACTCTCCAATTTAATGACCATGGAACAAACTTTAATTTAAAAAATGGAGGTCAGCTATTGATACCTATTTAATCTTCTCTGAAAGCAAGTAAAACAATAGAAGTTCAAATAGTATCAATAACTAGTCAAATAAAAAATTTTATGCAAATAGTAAAAACTACACAAATAAATACGTGACTAAGATGGGGGCCTATGAAAAGATCCTGGAGGAGAAAAGGAAAACTCTGTACTTAAGATACAGAGCAAAAGCATCCTTTCGAAAAAGATTTGTTACAAAAAAAAACAGAATTGGATTCCATAAATTTCAAGAAAGGCCTGCTGGCTACTAAATAAAACAGAAAAATGAGATGACAAAATTAGAGGAAATAAAAAGGAATTGGCAGAAAAGATCAGATCAACAAATTAAATATGGTTACAGGGAAAGATAATTTCCAATACATGAATTAAAGCTTGACCAAGAGTCAATAAAAATCACAATCAATACTGTAGAAACCCAAATCTGAAACAGAAAATAACCTTAAGGAGATGACCCAGAATAGTGAGGCAAAGGGAAAGTAACAGAAAGCACTGAGAGAAGAAAAAGGTCACACAGAGGATAATACAACTCCAACCAACAAATAAAAAGTGCTCATGGGTTAGAAAGCAGAAGAGTGGGGCCTAACAAAATAACTCCTATGTGCAAATTAACAAAAAGAGAACAATTAGTAATATTTCTTAGAAAAATTTGTGAATATCAAAAATAGTCACAAAATATATCTAATAAGCATCCAGCCTGGTGGGGAGAATAAGAAATTACCTCAGAGAGGAAAAAAGAAACTGGGTTGACCTCAGACTTCTCCACAGCACTAAATGTCAAAAGAAAAAAATACCCATAAAATGCCCAAAATGCTATGTTAAATCATGCTATTATTACCCATGTAAGAAAGCGTGAATAACACAGTCTCTGTAGACAAAGGTGGAGGTGTTTCCCTTTTTCATATTTCTAGCAAAACTACTTAAAGATGTAATTATTTGAGTGAGATATAAGCCTACATGAAGAACTCAAAATAGGACTTGTAGTATAAAAAGTCTCATGGTGGGGTGCCTGGGTGGCTAAGTCAATTAAGTCCTGGACTCTTACTTCAGCTCAGGTCCTGAGATCAAGCCCCCTTGGGGGGCTCTCTGCTCATTAGGAGTCTGCTCGGATATTCTTTCTCTCTGCCCCTCCCCCGGCTTGTGCGCACATATACACATGCTCTCTCTTTTCCTCTTTCAAATAAAAACATAAATCTTTTTTTAAAAAAGGCTAGTGGAATATACTGAAATGAATTAAATGGATTGAACTATAAATAACTATTTTAGATATGATGCCAAACTGTGCAAATGCTAAATAATAATTATCATAATAGTAGATATCAATGAACAAATACAAGATAATAGTTTAAAAGACAAACAGTGGGGTGGGTAAGAAAAGTAAAATAAAAATGGGAATATTATTTTCTTCTGCACATTTAACCAAAAAAAAATTGTTTAAATATATTTAATCTTAAAAAAAAAAAAAAACACTAACATCAGGGGCCCTTAGGTAGCTCAGTCAGTTAAGTGTCTACCTTCAGCTCTGGTCATGATCTCAGGTTCCTGGGATGGAGCCCTGCATAGTGCTCCCTGCTCAGTGGGGAGTCTGCTTTTCCCTCCCCTTTAACCCTCCCCCCCCGACCCCCACCCCTGACTCATACTCTCTAGTGCTCACTCTGTCTCTCTTAAATAAAATCTTAAAAAACAAAATAAAACACTAATATCAGCCAGTAGTAAATGAAAAAATAAAAGGTATGTCATCAAAATTGGTAGAGAAAAGGGAAACTAAATAACTATGCAGGGACAAAATAAATTTTAAAAGCCAAAGAAAATTTCAATGAAACACAAAAATAGAAAAACATCAAACAAAGTGACATAGAAAAAGTGCAAGTATATCCTGAATTAATTATCCTTTTACAGAAAACATACTCAGATTTGTTTACAGAAAATACATCTGGTATTCGTTGTTTATAGAAAGGCATCTAAAATAATATAGCATAGAAAGATTTAAAATAGCAGTAATATGAACATGGATAAGACTATAGTAGAGTTAGCATTCTTATAAATTAAGTAATAATAACATGAAGGAAATACTCTGCAATCAACAAAATTATTCTTCAAGATAATTTCATGAAATATGAATGTGATAATAAAATATAAAAAATGGGATTTATAATGATCTGCGTGTATAATGTATAGCATAATAATTTGATAATATATATTATATATGTTATATATAATATATAAGTATAACTTGTGAAATACATACTTAATGCATAAAATATGCTTCCTTAGATATTGACATTTTTACTTAGATGAGATAGATTCTAAGTATGTTATGCATTTTGTTAATAGGAAAAGATGCTCACGAGAAATGGATGAATATCCTTTTCCACATATCCTCACTTTTCAAATTATTTTCTCTCCATTCTGATAAATATAAAGCATTAACCATTATTATTTTCATTCCATTTCCCTCATCACTGCTATTGATGTTGAGCATCTTTTCATAACTTAATCTTCTACAAATGACACTCCCATAACTTTTGCTCATTTTCCAAACTGGATTTTGTTATGTTATCAATTTTAGAAGAACTCTTCCTACATGATAAATATTGGTGGGGTTCCAGTCATGGTACCTCAAGATACAGCACCTTGTGATACTAAATGTTTTAAACTGAAGGGATATGAGAAACAGCACATAAAGGAAGAATTTGCTGTGCTTCTCCTAAAGCAGGTCATAACCCCTCATGTGAGAGATGCCCTCCCTATATGCAGAGGAAAGAATCCTTATCATCTCCAAAGATGTAAGTAAAAAGAATCTAAATGAATGGGGCTTACTAAGTTTCCCCCAGTTCATTATACTTAGCTCATAACACTTGTTCTATCATATTTTTCCATAACATTCCACTCTTCATCAAACCTAATATAGGAATAATCAGGTATAACCATGTCTTAGGGTCTTCACTTCCTTATGGAGGCTCCTATGTCACATAAAAAATAAATGTATATGCATTTTCTCTCATGAATCTGCTCCAGCTGAGAACTTAGGAGGGTAGAGGACAACAGTATTCTCCTTACTGGAATGTCAATCTTGTTCCTATTCTCTATATTACTAATATTTCTTCTCTCCAACTGTCTGGAAAATACTTTTATTTTTGCCATATACTTATAAAATTTTATTTCTAATATTTAATTTTATAGATTTGTGATTTGTAGTCTTAAGAAACTTACACTTAGATTGTCTATATAATGTCTTCAATTTTCTTATAGAATTTTCTTTTTCAATTTTTCATATATTTTCACTTTATCTGGAAGTTATTTTTGAATCTAACTTAAAATAGGGGTCCATTTTATGTTCTTCAAGTTCAGTGAGCATTGATTGTACCAATACCATTTACTTAATAATGCACTATTTTCTCAAAAAATTGAAATATTTTCCCCTTCTATTAAATTATTTTATAGCACAGTATATATCTATTATATTGTTGAATCTGTATCTGGATTCTGTCTTCCACTAGTCTACTTACCTTTTCTCATGTCAATATTATACTGACTTCATTACAGTGATTTTACAGTATGATCCGACATCTAGTAAGGCAGTTTCCCCTCACTTTTTTATTTCCCCTCAAAAATCTTGTCACTCCTCCAACCATATATACTTCATATCATATTATATAAATTAAAAACAAGGATATATAACTTAAATCAATTAAAATAATTCCTGGACGTACATTAAATTTTGGGAGAACTTTTTTTTTATAATATAAATTCGTACTACACCAAAACAAGATTTCTCTTTTGTTCGATCTTGTATGTCCTTTAATAAAATTATAAAGTTTTTTTTTTAATTTGTAACTGTGCCTTTCTTGTAAAATTTATTACTAAAATATTCTATGTAGTTCTGGGTACTTTTTTGAGAATGGATTTTTTTTCCTAGTTCCCTTTTCAAGTATTTACTACAAAGTATATTTTTAAAATTTTACCTAACCATCTTATTGTATCAATTTATTAATTTTACAAGTCTTTTGGTCAAATTATTATAAGAAGAGTATCTTAACTAGCTTCTTACTTCTATATGCCAGATCTTCCTAAAATACTGCTTGTAGTATTTACAGAGGCTAATCCCAGTTTACATCCTGATTTTGACTTAAATTGTTGTAGTATTTCACCTTTTGGGAAAATAACTGCTGTTTGTCCTTAGATGATAGAATATTTTACAGTTAAGTAGTTATATTCCTCTTTAACATAGAGATTTTAATATGATTAGCTAGCTGATTACAGTCATGCTTACCAATCCGTCACTGATTGGCTGGCTGACCTGGAGACATCTCTTCATTCTCTAGGTATTATTCTTTTAACTAGGCCATAGGTATTATTCTCTTAACTAAATGATACATGAATTAGATACATGAATTAGTATTTCCTTTTGCATTCTACATTTATATTCTTCAATGAAGTTAGATTTTTTCTCTTCTTTTATACTACTTCTAGCAGGATTAAGTATAAAACTATGCTAGATTCAATATAAAATGAACTGAAAAAGCTTTACATTCTTATCATGATCAAGAAAGTATAATCCTGGGGCACCTGGGTGGCTCAGTGGATTAAAGCCTCTGCCTTCGGCTCAGGTCATGGTCCCAGGGTCCTGGGATTGAGCCCCGCATCGGGCTCTCTGCTCAGCAGGGAGCCTGCTTCCCCCTCTCTCTGCCTGCCTCTCTGCCTGCCTGTGATCTCTGTCTGTCAAATAAATAAATAAATAAAATCTTAAGAAAAAAAAGAATAGTATAATCCTTATTATTATATTATATATGTTATAATATTATATTACATTATATATATATAATAATTATTATTATAGTGTAATAATAGTATAATTTCCTATTTTTTAAGACCTAGGTAAGAACTGCAAATCTAGTCATGGTGCATTGTTCTATGTACTCTAGTTACATTTCCTATCTCTTCTTGGTAATGACCTATTACAGTTTTATAATTATTCAGTCAATTTTAATAATTTATATTTACTAGGACACTATTCATTTCATTGATGTTTCACAAGTTACCACAGAATTATGGTTGTATTATCTTATGATTAACTTATCCTGTATCTATGGTTGGTGTCCTCTTCAATCTTAATCACATGTTTTTGGAGTGATCACTTGGATTTCTTTATTCTTTTTTCTTTTCAGTTACTTTCATTCTGGTTTTCATCCATATTCATTCTTCTTGCCTTATTTTGTTTTATTCCATTGTTCCTTAACTAATTTATTATACGTGGCAAAGAACTATCTTCTGAAGAACTAAAAAATTTTCAATAAGATTTGAGTCAAGGTAGTATAAAACTTAATAAAATGAGGTTACTAGGCTTGAAAAAGAAGAACAAAGCCAAAGGAATCATAATCTCAGATTTCAAGATATACTACAAAGCTATAGTAATAAAACAGTATGGTACTGGCACAAAATAGACACATATAGCTCACTGGAACAGAACAGAGATCCCATAAATAAACCCATGATTATGTGGTCAATTATCTATCACAAAGGAGGTAAGAAATATACCATGAGAGAAAGACAGTATTTTCAATAAGTGGTTTTGGGGAAAACTGGAGAGCTGTGTGCCAAAAATGAAACTGGACCACTATCCACAAAAATAAATTTAAAGTAGATGAAAGACCTAAATGTGAAACCTAAAACCATAAAACTCCTCAAAGTAAATGAAGGCAGGAATCTCAGACATTCACCTTAGCAGCATATCTACTGTGGATATGCCTCCTCAGGCAAGGGAAACAAAAGCAAAAATTAACTACTGTGACTACATCAAAGAGAGATGAACTAAACACTTTTGTCAGCAAAGGAATTCATCAACAAAACAAAAAGGCAACCTCCTGAATGAGAGAAGACATTTGCAAATGATGTATCTAATAAGGGGTTAATATCCAAAATATATAAAGAATTTATAAAACTCAATACCAAAAAACAAACAATCCAATTTTAAAGTGGGTAGAGGACCTGAAAAGATATTTTTCTATGGAAGACATACAGAGGGCTAACAGACACATGAAAAAATGTTCAATATTACTAGTTATCAGAGAAATAAAAATCAAAACCACAATGAGATATCACCTCCCACAAGTCAAAATGGCTAGCATCAAAATCACAAAAAATAATAAGTGTTGGGGAGGATGTGAAGAAAAGGGAATGCTCCTGCACTGATGATGGGAATGTAAATTGGTGCAGCCACCGAGGGAAACGATATAGAGATTCTTCAAAAAATTAAAAATAGAAATATCATACAGCCTAGTAACTCCACTGCTGAGTATTTACAGAGAAAATGAAAACTAATTTCAAAAGATATATGCTCCTTTATGTTTACTGCATTATTGTTTATAATAGGAAAGTTATGGAAGCAACCCAAGTGTCCAGATACACACACACACACGCGCACACACACACATATAGATATATGTATATACATATGTGTATATGCACACACATACATATACATACATACAATGGAATATTACTCGGCCATAAAAAAAGAATGAAATGTTGACATTTGGGACTACATAGATGGAACTGAGGGTATTAATACCAAGTGAAATAAGTGAGACAGATAAAGACAAATATATGATTTCATTTATGTGAAGAATCTTTTAAGTAAAAAAAGAGAAAAATGAACAAAGAAAAAACAGACTCCTAAAAACAATGAACAAATTAGTGGTTGCCAGAGGAAAGGTGGGTGGGAGGATGGGTGAAGTAGGTAAAGGGGACTGAGAAGTACAAACTTTGAGTTACAAAATAAATAAGTGATAGAAATGAAAAGTACAGCATAGGGAATAGAATCAATAATACTTTAATAATGCTGTATTGTGACAGATGCTAACTATACTTAACCACGGTAAGCATTGTGTAACGTGTAGAAATGCTGTGTACACCTGAAACTACGATAACATAGTATATCACCTACACTTCAATTGAAAAAAAAAGATTATTAGGTGATGGGGTCCCAGCTTTATCTCTATTTATTCATATATGCCTTTTAGCAAATCATTTTACCCATGCTAATAGTTTCTACAACTAAAAACTGAAGAGAGAATATAGTCTCAAGATTCTTGTTAGATAACAAATTATACCTGATAAAATTGATAAAAATTTTAAGCTCCTTCTGAAAAAAGGAGGCTTTTAAAGGAATAAGAGAACTTGGAAAAACTGAACTTTAACTCACTGCCTTTAGAAAGAATAATATCTAAGAAAATCCAATTTTTCTATGATAGTGAAATATTATAGAGACCTATATTCATTCTATGAACACTCAGGTCATAATCAGGTGAATTCTTAAGATGTTTCACCAATATGAATGCCTTAGAATTACAAGAACTTCCAAAAGAAGATGCACGTGAGTTACATTACAGAATAACAGAGATAGGTGTTTTTGTTTTTTTGTTTTTTAAGTATCACATCATTAAACCATATCCTCATATTTTTCTTAAAAGAAAATAACCTGGGGTCAAGTGGATTTCAGGCACTCCCACTAAACCCTATGATGATGTAAACAAAAATCTAGGTGTATTTATTTAATTTTTATTGGGAGAATTAATCACACTGATAGATTTGCAAAGAGTTTGGGACCTGAGAAGTTGAAAAAGACTATTCTAGACAAGTAATTCAACTTCCTATCTTTAGTCTGTGATTAAACTTTTCCATGGTCATACTTTTGCTACTTCACCAAACAGACTTTTTCATTGTTGGACAGTTAAAACTAGCAAAAAACTCTGGTGTACATCAAGTCAAAATCTACCTCTAAAATTCTCATCTATTTTCTTGATTTCAGTCTATGAAGCATGAGAGAATAATTCCTATTTTCTGAAAACAGCCCTATACTCATTTGTAGGTAGTCAAGTTAGCTCCAAGACATTTCCCTTTTTCAGACTGATAACTTTTAAACAACACAGCATAATCCACTAATCCAAAATTTTCTCTAAAAGGAGATGATTTAATAACTAATGAAGACAATATTTTACATTTTTAAAAGGTTCCACAGAGAAAGCTCACCTAATTCTTGACAGAGGGATAGAGTGCTCTAAATTTACTTGTGAATTTCAAAAAGAATTCAGAGAAAACAACTGCATTACACTGATGTATGTGACCTAATGAATTCTGCATTATTCTCATATATTTATTTACTTTTACTAGTAAATTCTTAGAAACTGTAACTCAAATTCTTTAAAAATTATTTCTTAAACTACTGTCAAAATATTACCCATGGATGGACTTCAACCCATGTTCAAATTTTAGCCATAAGTCATTTTTGTATTTCTTTTTATGAATTCAGGAAGGATAAAGGCAGTAATATCATTTTAAGTGGTACTAAAAAACAATATTTACATTAATTCCTGCAGGGGAAAAAAGAGAGAAAATATGTAGCAGAGTGAAGTATAACAACATACAAGGGAGAACAAATTCCAAAATGGTAAACCCAGCTCTATAAAACTCAGCACCAAAATTCAATAATTATACAAGAGAATTACTTACGGATACAATTCTGAAAGCTGTTCAGCTATTGCATAAGCTGCTGGGTCTCTGTCTAAGGCATACAGAGTAATGTCTGACTCCTTCTGTAGAATGGCTCTTGTGTGTCCTCCTGAACCAAATGTCATATCTAGAAAAATCTGGCCAACACAGAAAAAGAAAATTACTACCTAGCATGAACAAAATATTCTTGCTAGCTACCTTAATTTCTAGAGGTACATAATGATTTTCAGAGCTGATAGCAATTGGAAAAACAATTAAAATTATTTTGCCTAGAGTTCAATTTGTTATACATGAGACCTGGATCAATTATGAGTGACCAGTCTGAAAGAAATGGTCAGATATCAGTAAAATGATCATCTCTGGCACAGGCTGGCCAATTTAAGACAAATTTACATTTTCCTCCAAAGGTCAAACTGGCTACAGTGTTATGCTGGTAGCTTTTTAATGTTTTCCAGCACCTGGCTGATGATAATATTTCCAACAATTTCTCATTATTTGGAGATAGCTTACAATTAGTATGCTCACTTTATCTCATTTTCTCTAAATGCGTTGTTTTACACATGAAGATATTCAAGAATACAAAGAAAGAATAAAAGAAGGAAAGAGAAAGGCAAAAAGAATGAATATACCTAACAATAAATAATCACAGGACAAATCCTTAAAAATCAAAACTGGAAAAGGCTCAAGGTTTAAGTCAAAACAACCAGGGTAAGTTCTAGCTTTGTCACAAGGACCTATATATTTTGGGGAAAGACACTTAAAATTCCAGTGTTTTCAGATTTCCCCAGGCTTTGAAAAGAAAAAGAAAGTCAGAAGAAAAGAAGATACCATCAATACTTACCTAACTGGTAAGGTGACATATAATTGTTCATCTAAACCAAGACACTTGAAAGTGTAAGATCTGTAAGTAATAATTTTACCAGGATAACAGTTTATGAACTACTGGGGTGGCTTCATGCTTAGATCATTCTAGATAAACAGTAAAGCTAACTGGACTTGAATCTACCTCTTGGCTCTTTTACTGGGCCACACTATAAAGAAAATAGGTCTCACATGGGCAAGAAACCAGACCTGGACCATTAGAAACATATTTGTGAATAAGTTAATTGATTGTGGTTGATTTGGAAGTCAAGACACTCTCAGTATAGATTAATGTACCCTTTCAATAAGCTTCACTGGCATTATGAAAATAAAAATAATCATTCCAATAATATTGAATACTATGAAAAATGACATATACTATAGATCAAACTATTAAAAATATTCAAATATATAACTTTTCCAAAGTTAGTGTAAACACTGCACAAGAAGACAACTTCTTGAAATGGATCCAAACATTTTCCTGCCCTGAAGGCTACAAATTATTTCCAGGAGAGTGGTCAGAAACAAGACACAAGTATGCTTTGATTTTTTGCTACCAGCTACCATGCTGAGACCCATCCTCTGATCAAGTCCTCAAAAAAGTTAGCCTGCTATTTCAAGAATAACATGGAGGAAATCTTCTGATCAAAACTTAAAAGAGGAGGGAGGTAAATTATGAGAGATGTAAATGTGGTGAAAAAGCACAAGCACTGCTTTTTAACATAAGTATGTTAGTACAACTAAAGTTTGCACTTCTGTCACTGTCAGCACAAAAGACATGGCTATACACTCTTTTCAACAGTATAAACAATAATGTTAAAACAACACTTGAAACTTACCAAACTCAATACCCAAAGAATAACTCAATCAAGAAATGGGCAGAGGACATGAACAGACATTTCTGCAAAGAAGACATCCAGATAGCCAACAGACACATGAAAAAATGCTCAACATCACTCGGCATCAGAGAAATACAAATCAAACCCACAATGAGATACCACCTCACACCAGTCAGAATGGCTAAAATTAACAAGTCAGGAAATGACAGATGCTGGTGAGGATGCTGAGAAAGGGAAACCCTCCTACACTGTTAGTGGGAATGCAAGCTGGTACAGCCACTTTGGAAAACAGCATGGAGGTTCCTCAAAAAGTTGAAAATAGAGCTACCCTACTTCCCAGCAATTGCACTACTGGGTATTTACCCTAAGGAAACAAATGTAGTGATCCGAAGGGGCACGTGCATCCGAATGTTTATAGCAGCAATGTCCACAATAGCCGAACTATGGAAAGAACCTAGATGTCCATCAACAGATGAATGGATAAAGATGTGGTGTATATATACAATGGAATACTAGGCATCCATCAAAAGAAATGAAATCTTGCCATTTGCAATGACGTGGATGGATCTAGAAGGTATTATGCTGAGTGAAATAAGTCAATCAGAAAAAGACAATTATCATATGATCTCCCTGATACGAAGAATTTGAGAGGCAGAGTGGGGGATTTGGGGGGTAGGGAAGGAAAAAATGAAAGAAGATGGGATCAGGAGGGAGACAAACCAAAAGAGACTTTTAATATCACAAAACAAACTGAGGGTTGCTGGTGGAGGGGGGTATGGAGAGGGTGGTTGGATTATGGACATTGTAGAGAATATGTGCTATGGTGAGTGCTGTGAAGTGTGTAAGCATTATGATTCACACCCTGTACCACTGTGGCAAATAATACATTATATGTTAATGAAAATAATTAGAAAAAAAAAAAAACAACACTTGAATTTCTTGTCTTTTTTTTTTTTTTTTAAGTAGTCCAATGTGAGGCTCAAACTCATGACCCTGAGATCACAATCCAAGCTGAGATAAAAAGTCGGACATTTAACTGACTGAGCCACCCAGGAGCCCCTTGGTATTATTTGTATGGCTGTTAGGAGTATATACTTATAATCTCAAAATCAAATAATTTCCTTTCTCAGTCTGTGTATTTATTTTATGTATCAGTGAATAAGTAAAAATCTCCCACCTTACCATACTTCAGTTTAAAAATTTCTACGGGCTTAGCTTAATTTAAACAAAGAACTTCTCTTAAGGCAGAAGTATAATGAATTACTTTCTTGTTATGGCCCAATATCAAGTCTTGCTATAATCCTGTACTTAAACTGAGTGTATAGAAAATAAAACAATTTGCATATGATTATTTTATCTCAAGCCAGGAAAGTCCCAATCGATAATTAAAAAGAAAAATCCTCATCATTAAAAATATTCTAGAAAATGTAAGTTGATTATAATTTACATGATTATTTTTTAATATATCATGATTATGCCCTTGGAGATGTACTGACAATCAAGGAAGTTTCCATAGGAAAAAAAATAATTATTACCAGTCAAATGTACCACAAAGCAAAGTTGGAGACATGGATTTATAAAACTACAAGTGAACCCCACCATATGTCCTAGGTTAATAGGTTATTGAAGCCTATCAACTAGAATTTTGAAAATTCTAATATACATTGCTCATTAATGTAGGCCTTGTGAATCAACCAGCACTATAATTGAAAAGAGAGCTAATTAGTGTCTCCCTTCTCCTGGGTCACTAACTTGATATAAGACCACATTTTAAAATTTGTACTATCTGACAATAAAATAATACTGGACAAATGCAAAAGAACAAATAAATCTGAGTGTTACAAAATAATGCTTCTATGGGTCTCATCTGCATGTATTTTTATATATATATATATATATAAATATATATATATATGCGTGTATATATATATAAATGTTTCAAACATAAAATATAAAATGTTTCAAACATAAAAGGAATTCTTTCTTTAAAATTACCTGATATAATTTATCTAAAACATATAAAATATAAAACATATAAAATATAAAATGTTTCAAACATAAAAGGAATTCTTTCTTTAAAATTACCTGATATAATTTATCTAAAACATGAAACCAATATTTGATACCAAGATTTTATTCTGACAATGCCACTTCTCACTTGTATAATCCTGACCAAATTATTTTAACCCTCTGAGCCTCAACTATTTCATCTAAGAAAAGGGCATAAAATGTACCCCTACTTACCTCACAGAGATACATAGCAGAAACTAAGCAGAAACATTAGCAGAAACTAAGATTACACTAAGCTAGTAAGTAGCAAATGCAGGAACTGAATACAGGTATACCTGGCTCTCTTCTGCATTAAATCAACAAAGCCTACATTTGCCCAATGCCTTATAGTTTATTGAGCATTAACAGTTTTCCTACTTAGTCTAACAAAAGCTCTGTAAGTACGGACAAGTGTCCTTATCCCCATTTTTGCAAGTACAAATCTCAGGTGCAGAGAGATAAGGTGACTTCATTAAGATCCTATTACAAGCAAGTGAGGGAAAGAGAACTCTAAACCATGTGTCACCAACTTTGTATTTTGTGCCTTTTCTGAAAGAAATAAAGAGAAAAAGGGAGGAGTGAACAAAAGAAAGAAATAAAAAAGTGGATGGCATAAAAAGAACCATGGTAGAAATATCTTTATAAAAATTATGTAAGAAAACTTTGGTTTTTTTATAGATCACCCATTCCCACTGGAATTTAGGCTCTCAGAAACCATGTCTTAATCTTTGTGTAGCGGGACAACTCTTGAGATACGTGTGTTTCTCTTTTTTTCTTCCTCTTCTGTCTCTATTTCAAGCAGGTGCCTACGTATTTAGAGCTTTAGAAATGTATGTTCCTTGAGGATTTTTGCATCGCACAAAGAAAAAAGTATCTTTCCTACCATCTGGAGAAAACCACTTTCCTATTTGTTAATATTAAACAACAGCAACAAAAAAGCTCAGAAAGAATGCTAGTTATCCTGGGTAGGTTAGTATCTTTAAGGAAAAGAGAGATAGATCTCACTGAAATTGGATAGAAAAGAGATGGGAATGATGAACAAATTCCAGGAAGGTGCAGGACTAATGAAATGACTGACAGATGATAAGATCTCAAAGCAGCTGTCTATATGAGAAACTGGAGGGTGGACCCTCAACACAAGGTTCCCAGTGATACCAGAGATTTCCATACCCCTCTTTGGCACAGAAGCAGAACCTCTGGTCCTAGAGGGCCTTTACTGCAACATAAGGCATCTCAGGGAGAACTAAGTGTGGTATGAGATGAGTAGTAAGATGCAGGGCCTCTGCATGGCTCATTTGGGGCATGGGAATGACTGAGATTGATGGCTTCTCAGCAAGGGAGACTAGGGCTCAGAATCAAAATAAAAGTGACTTAAAAAATAAACATTTGAGGGAAGATTCATAACTACAATTCTCCAACTCTGTCTCCACTTTAACAGCATCAGTGTACAGTAGTGGATGCTTAGTAAATATTTAGTGATGTAATATGAGAAAAGAGCTCAGCTTCCCAAGGTAGCTATGATAAAGACAGCAATACTCATTTGTGCATATGAATTTAGAAACACTCCTCAAGATACAAGACTCATTACCATAAGACCACATAAAATAGTCACAGGATATCTAACTTTTAGAAGTCATTTAACACCAATATATTCCTAATATTATAAGCTATTTCATTAATGAAAAAAACTTTTTCAGAACATTAATAATGATCTGATATTAATAATATTATGTAACTCTAACGTACCATGTTTCTATCTGTTGATCAGAATCCTTTACATTTGAAAAAAGAAAATGAACATTTCTTATTTTAGGCAGCTCTTTCAATCAAATACAAATAAATAACATTTTATCCCCATGGTCTTCTAAATATAGAAATGATTAGGTTCTACCTTGCACCATGATGAGTCACACTTGAATAGTTGAGCTACAGCTGTGAATCTGATAATGAACAGGGTACAGATGCAGAATTTCTGAGCTTAGAGGGACATAACACACTATTTATTCCACCTCCTCATTTTACTTATGAGGAGACCAAGGCCCAAAAAGGTAGCTAGCTATGGGCAGAGCTAGTACTAAAACATAAATCCTATGTTCTTTCCACCTCATAATATTCCTCAACTGGAATTATATAATCACACTGAAATAAACAATCATTCTTTGAAAAAAAGTTTTTCTCTTAGTGAAGGTAGATATATATGTGGGAACTTTACACCTTAAACCTCCAACACAGTTGAAAACAATCACTGTTTTACCATTCTAAATTGTTTTAGGACTTTATGATGATAAATTTGTTGGATTCAATTCCAAAGATAATTATATTGTATATGTGGTCTCAGATAAATACCCATTTATTATGTATAATAGCAACTGGCGATGACTGACTTCTTGACATGTTACAGTTCTCAAATTGACCTTGAAATTAAAAGCAAAGAATTAAAATACTTAAAATCATAGGCCCATGGGTAGTTAGAGCTAGAAGAACCTACAGAATAATCCAATTTAATTCCACTAGTATATCCTGTTGTGTCTTTCTGGAGTATACCTAGCACTACTTTTACACCTCTCAGATATGATATTCTTTAAAACCTAGCTAGGGAGAACTGACAGAAATCAAGGGATTTACCCAAGATCATCCTGCACAGACTAGATAGTTAAATGATTTATTTTTCCCAATCCAACAGTTCTAATCATCGAAAATTTCACAGTAGAACAACACTGTTAAAATTGGACATGAAAACATTTTTAGCCATGAACAGCATGAGGGCAGATCTTTCAATTTCATTTTCCTAATGTTGATTAGTCATTTCCAATCTGTGCAAGATTTTTAATAGTAAGTTCTCATCTGAATTTGGAAACAATATGGCCTGATTTCACTGAAAAATTTCTTCCTATGAAGATTTCCTTTTCTGGCAATTACTAGTTTTGAATATTTAGAACTGAAGTGTTTTTGAAAGAATTTTGGAAAACTTCACCTATTTGCAACAGGTTTCATTTTGAAATACTGACATGTCTCAGGCATATACTTAATCTTCTGCACTTTTTTTCTAGACGTAAATTAAAATATATGGCATTAATTATCTGTAAATTTACTGAATATTCAGTACAGATAAGGTCATAAGAGGTAATACCTCTTGAGATATTAAGTTATGGGCCTTCCAGTTTGATGAGGGAATTAGACATGCACACAAATAATTACTAGTAAAAAGAAATCAGCAATATAAGAAAATCATATACAACATTTCAGGAGGAGTGAAAAAAAACATGTATTTCAATCAGTAGTGAGACGGACAAAATTGGAGTAGGTTACAAATCAGCAGGGCCATCAAGGCTGGACAGAAGTCAGAGAGCACCCTTTCTTCTCACTCTTCCATATTCCCCAAATTCAGTTAGCTACTGTGTCCTGTTGATTTTACATAAGTATGTCTTAGATTTCTCCACTCCCATTTTAAATTCAGGACCCCTTATTTCTTTGCTTTACTATTGCAATAGGTTCACATTCACATGCATACCTCAATCTGACTTCTACTTCTTCTCGCTACACTGTTAACAGGATATTTTTTCTGAAATAAAATTGTAGCATGTGACATTCCTGCTCTCAGAAGCTCTCCAAAGCTACATGACACATTCTAAATTTTTAGGCATAATGAATAATAGTCTTCAGATCTGGCCTCTGCATTTCTATCTAATATTATCTTCCACTCTTTACACATGGATTTTACAATATATTCTCTAGCCATACAGTTATAAAATATAATAAAAGCACATAAAATTATCAAACATGCTAAATAGTCTCATGTCTTCTCTACCATTTTATTCTGTTCCATCTCTCTCAAATTGAATTCTCAAACAATTATGAGAATTCTGATACGTGCACATCTCTATTCTTAGAGTTGGAAATATGAGAGTAGGCCAAAATAGACATGGCCCTTGTTCTCACATGGTTTTCAGCTAGAGGCCTTAGTGTCTTTAATATATTCTTTCTTTCCATAATACTCCTCTGGAAGATGCCCTACATGTTTGTGTCCTGGATGCCGAACATTGCATGACACACAGAATATAATCAATAAATATCTACTGAAAAAATAAATAAACAAAAACAAAGAGAATTAAATCTTAGCAAAGGCATAGATGTAGGAAAGGATATGATATGTAGAGGGAGAACAAGTTAACTGGAATGCAGGATGTATTACAAGAGAGTAGAAAGGAGAAAAAGGGAAAAAACAGAAACAAGAAGAAATTAACTTCCACGTATGTGCCAGGTACTATTATTTTTTGTGATATGTTCCCTGTGGCCATCCTAGAAGTAGCCCCATAAGACAAACTAGGAAATAATGTTGGAAGGTAGTGTGAAGTCAACTCATAGCCATGAAAGGCCAAGGTACGTAATTTGCATCCTAGCTCCTAGATAATGAACAGCTCTGAAGATTTCTGAAGTAAAGAAATAATGTGACTGGGGCGCCTGGGTGGCTCAGTGGGTTAAAGCCTCTGCCTTCAGCTCAGGTCATGATCTCAGGGTCCTGGGATTGAGCCCCACATTGGGCTCTCTGCTCAGCCAGGGAGCCTGCTTCCTCCGCTCTCTCTCTCTCTCCCTACTTGTGATTTCTATCTGTTAAATAAATAAATAAAATCTTTAAAAAAAAAAAAGAAAGAAAGAAAGAATGTGTGACTGCCAAGAGTATTAGATGGATGGTAGGTTATGAGAATATTGTGGTGACTTGGTATATAGAGCAAGCACCCAGGTAATGGGACACAAAGCCCGAAATGCCAGTAGGTACGGAGAGTAATAATGATAATAAAAATGTATAATACATTTATTGAATGCTTCTTTTACACCAAAAATGGCACCAAACATTTGCTCTGCATCATTCATTCATTTTATACATAGGCAGAAACACACTCACCCACATTCATTTAAGTGAATGGGATTCTCAAAACCACACTTTGAGTAAGTTACTATTGTTATTACTATTTTATAGAAGAGAAACTACTTGTTTTTACATTTAAGAGAGAAGGTTCGGTGAATAGTCTGAGGTGCAGCTGACGAATGTTGGAGAGAGATTTCAAAAACAATTCTGGTTCCTGAACCTGTACTCCTAACTACTTAGCTTCCCTGTAGAGGTAGAATAGACTAGTTAGATGCAGTGAGTGGAGAAGTGAGAAATAAGAACTGACTATAAAGCATGCTATCTGGTAACTAGGAGTATAGGACACAACCTTTAGTATGCAATTACTATGTGCCAGAGCACATTATGCTACACACTTTAAAAATTTGACCTAATTTAATTCTTACAACAGACTTATGGTACACAAAATAATTCCATTTCACAGATGAATATATCAGATCCATTTACTTAGGAAAATATAAATCGGCAGTACCATTAGAGACAGAGGCAAAAATAAGCATTTCCTTCTCCTCCCTGCCACCTTGCTACTCTGCCTCCACCATCTCCCAATTAGTATTAGGAAGGCCAAGGAACAACTTCTTACTCTAAAAGAGAAAAAATCAGAAGTATGAGAAGATACAGCCACCTTGATAGAACAAAGGAGTTAAAAATTCCGTGTGGGAATTTGTAGTAAACTTGAAACAGTGAAGTGAGGGGGCACTGCTGAGCAGAGATTTTGAAGAGAATAATTATAAAAAGCTGGAAACCCAGAAATGTAATAGGGCCAGTTATAATAGCATTAATCTGTAGTGGGAGGAAGAAGTCTCATTTCCTAAAATACTTAAAGAACATTAAGTTCTAATTATATTTTTAAAGTTCATCCTAGTCAAAAATGCTGATACATTAAAAAAAAAAGTAAGATGAATTACTTTCGTTAGAGATCCAAATTATACTATGCAGCCTTTGGGAATATTGCACCCCAAATACAGTATACCTGGCACACATTTACAAAAAGCAACAGAAGGGAGCACCTTGATATAATCAGTGAGGCAAATGATAAGAAAAATGAGCTAGTTATTTGGACATGATATGATATATATGATATAATGGATACTCTGACTTAAAAAAATCATCAGAAGAAGTTATCTGGCTAATAGTGTCACCAGAATTTTATAATTGCTAAGGCAAGCTATTGCTCTATTGTGTACTGAATCACACAAGACTATCACTGACTTCTCTCAGGCTTTACTTATGAATCTGTCTAATCTATTGACAGGCAGACATTTGTCAAACTGATGCATCTACAGACCTGAAATAAATCAGAACATGTAACTCTGAACATAGAAGGCTACCAACCTTATAGTCAACTAACATTCTGAACAAACATGTTTCCTACCAAACCCCTTGATTTATTATTATCTTGTCAAGCTCTGTTGAGTATCTGTCTGCTACACGCTTATTTTGTTTTATTTGTAACTATTACAGGGGCTTATGTAAAATGAAAAGGAAGTCTCAAAAGAACATAAAAGGTATACCTCAAACAAAACAATCAATGCATTGCAATAAATTTATCTCTTTTCTCATGTTATCAAGAGTATTGGTGTTACTATGACTCATTTTGCCTAAATTCTGCAAACATTTCATCTTGTAGTTTAAATTCCATCCTATCCACAAAAGAAGCCTTTATGTGTTGTAACAAAATTTATTTTTTCTCTTCTTTGTAAGTATGTTCACTTACATTAAATTAAATAATTAGAATATTCATCTTTCTTGGTGTTAAATAGGTTTGCTCTTATCTCTAACATGGATGAATTTCAATCATAAGACCCAAACATGTACAATGAACTGACACTTGATCTGCTCACAGTTACAAATTTTGTACAAAGTTTTAATTAGCACAAATAGCTAAAAATAATATGGCAAGGATGGTCTCAATAAGCTTAATTTCACAGACGTTTCTGGCCCAGACAATGCCAATCTGTCAGCATCTTTTTTAGTAAGAAAAAAAGTTTTTCTCTATACCATAAGGAAATTCATGTAACATATTCTAGACACACTTTCTCTGAAAATGCCACATAGGTATTCTCGTCTAAGAATTATTAAAAATATAGATTATTTATAGTATTGGGAAAAACCATGTGAAAATAATAGGATACTGATCTCTTTAATCAGTGTGTTCATCAAATGTTCTTTTCAAACTTTTTTTTTTTCTTTTTTCAGTCAGGGGACACAAGTCATTTTACTGAGGGCAATTTCAACATGGTTCCAATACTGAATTCTTATCAGCATTAAAATAAAACCACCGATGGTAAGATTTTCTACTATTTGGCCTCTAAATAACATTACCTTTATACAAGTCAAAGTATATATATATATATATATATATATATATATATATATATATATATACACACACACACACATACACACTCACACATACATATGTATGTGTGTGTATATGTATGTGTGTGGTGGCATCCAATCCACTGTGTGCATATGTGTGTGTGTGTGTGCACATATGCAGGCTCCTGTATATGCACATGCAGACACATGTATAAAACCAGGTGACTAGAAACTGCCATATTATTTAACTGGCTTAAACATGTGACTCAAGGTAGGACAACTTTCAGACTCAGAATAAGGTACACACTACACTACCATGAATCCTTGCATGGAGTAAATGATAGAAAGTAAAATTTAAAGAGAAAGAGTCTCATAGGTTAGTAAGAAGGAAATTCATCAAGAAAGTGTCTTTAACATAATTCAAAATAATCAGAAGAGGCAGGTTCAGTAATATATCTAAATACTTTTAGAACAAACTGTTTTTGTGACTTTCAAGTATTATATGAATTGAAAAATAAGATATAAATGAGGCAGCAGGGTATAAAAGAAGAAGACTGAAGATCAGTATATCTAGTTTCTGGCCCAGAATCTATGTTTTAATTGCTATAAATCTGGGCAAGTAACTTAACTTCTCTGAACCTCTATTTCCTCATGTGCAAATGGAGGTAAGTACATGCCCTACCCACATCACCAGGTTATTAGCATATGGAAATAAGACAATATGCATAAAGGAAATTTGCAAATGGTGTAGTGTTATTTATATTATTATTAAAATCTACTTTAAGAAAATACTCACAAAAGGCCTAAGTTCCATAATAATTTATACTAAATACAAAAGTGATTTAGCATAAAAAAACTGCTTTATGGCTTCTGAATTTGAAAAAACACTAACAGAACTTTCAGTCGGCAGATGGTCTTTAAAAGGACACTCTTAAAAATGTACCATTTCTAGGGGCGCCTCAGTGGCTTAGTCAGTTAAGCAACTAACTTCGGCTCAAGTCATCATTTCGGGGGGGGGGGGGGCGGAGGGGGGCCCTGGGATCCAGCTGCATGGGGCTCTGCGTTCAGCAGGGAGTCTGCTTCTCCCTCTACCTCTGCCCTTCTCCCCGCGCAACTCCGCTCATGCTCTCTCTCCCTCTCTCTCTTTCTCAATTAAAATCTTTACAAAATAATAACAATGTAAAAAATAATAATGTAACACTTCTAGAGGGAGAAATTTCAAAGAATTTTAAATGGAATAAAAATCACCAGTGCTATATCTGAAATAAGACAATTTCATAATTCTTCTGTCTTTGGTATGTTATGTATATGTATGGTATCTTGAAAGCTTGAATGAAGACAACTTAATTAGATGTTTTGTTTTGTTTTAGCATCCGACGATTTATTAGTTGGGTAAAGCACCCAATGCTCATCAAAACACGTGCCCTCCTTAATACCCATCACACGGTTACCCCATCCCCCACTCTCTCCCTTCTGTAATCCTTAGTTTCTCATTTTGTTTCCCAGAGTCCAGAGTCTCTCATGGTTTGTCTCCCTCTGATTTATTCCCATTCAGTTTTCCCTCCCTTCCCCTGTATCCTTTACTCATACGTCTTTGGTATGTCTAAAAGCTAAGAAAATATCTTCAAATTATCTTTTAATTGAGCCCAAATCACAGCTTATCAGATGATCTAGATGATCTTTAAATAATTATTCCTCAAAAATTTTCTTGAGTACAGTTGACACACAATGTTACATTAGTTTCAGTGATATGACTTTTCATTATTGTCCTCTAAAATTTTATCAGACTACTAAACAATTCTACCTAGGGACAATGAATTGGGCAGTGGTGCAAATCTAACTGCACCAGTATTCTACCATATTACTAGGAACAAAGGGTTCAAAATTTCTAAATTTTTAACTGGCTCAGAAGACTTTATATAACTTTCAAAGTAGCCAGTTGACTCAAAGGAAGCAATACTCATACTAAGATCAATTAGCTAATTATCTTGACAGTAAAGAAAAATGACACACTTATTGTATAAATTTTATATGAAGAATGCAGAATTTTGGAGTATAAATTCTAGATGGAAATATAAAGACTAATAAAATATATTCCTGGTTTCCTGATGGACATTCGGTCTACTTCCGCAGACCAAACACATATCTACAAAATTCCAGGCATGTTAATAAACACCAGTGTATAGTTCATGGCAGTACTAACAAAGAGTAAACTATGATGTCCAGAAACTAAATACTACTCTATGAAATCATGGTCTGAAAAGTCTCCTTCATTAAAGATGGCCCTAAGTCAAGCCTAGATTATAACATAAGTATAACAGAGGGGGGAAAAATGTGTGCCGGGGACAGAAAAAATCCAGAACAAAAGCAGAATAATATTATTCTTGAATCATTAACTGATTTAAGTGTATGAAATACAAGGTCTGTAAATAAGCAATAGACTAAACCAAGCTGAATGTTAGATTGTCTAACCTTTCTTTCTAAGTCTGCTCTCTTAGTTATTAAATGGGAGTCAAAAACACTGCCATTACAATATTATAATGAGGATTAAATGAATTTGTGTGTATAAAGTGCTTAGAATACTTCCTGGCACACAGTGAGTGTTCAAATAACAATCACAACAAAAATAATGATTATAATAATACCTACTACTTTCACTGACAAAAAGCAGAACAGGCAAGAACCCACTGAGTGACAGGACTTACACTGGGATAATAACAGACGGGGAGGAAAGGGTCCATAGGAGAGAAATGACAGAAGAAATGCCACCATAAAGAAGTATTCATACGAACTAAAGCTTAGCTTGGATATAAACACTAAACTTGGAAGAAATGTTAAAATTTTCACAAAACTTTCAAAACTACTTGCATAAAAGAATGATGGTACTTACCAAAAAGACGGTATCATCAGAGGAGATAATCTGTTTTTCAGGGAATTAGATCCTCTCAAAATCTGACCATCTCAAAATTGGAAGCTTGAATTTATAAGCAAAGGCATTTTTCTCTAATACTCATGACCACATCTCTACTTTATCAATATAGTTTCATATCTAAATTAATGACAAGAACAGGTTTTATGTATCTATTCAAGATGACTTAAAAAAAATGGGGAATACTATAGTTAGACTCTTCTATTATTATTACTAATTATGGTAAAAAAATTATTAGATTCTTTCTATATGCCAAGCAGAGGGTCATTTACATAACAACTCTGAGGAAAATGTTACTGTTTCCATTTCACATAGAAGAGTAACTCACCTAAGCTTGAATGGTTAATAAACTACAAACCCATTTGAACCTATGAAGGCTGTCCTTGGAGTTTATGCTCTTAACAAAACCTCCTATAATTTCTTATAATTCGCTTTTGAGTAGCACAAATAACAGATCACGTCGCTCTTCTGCTCAAAGCTTTCTGATAGTTTCTATTTCACAGAACCCTTCAAAATGCACCCAGTACACCTCACCCAGCTTGTTTGACTTCATCTTCCACTCCTCTAGTCCTGGATCACTCTATTCCAAGAGCCTTTCTACTGTCCCTCAAACACAACTCCGGTCACAAAGCTTTTGCATTTAAGTGTCCTATCTGCCTGCTCCACTGCAGCCCACATATTCAAGAATGGAGTAGTTGTTCTTTTCTTCTCTCTGAGTTCTTTGCTTAATATTCTTAGTAAGCCTGTCCTCAATAAAACTATTTAAACCATAACCCTTTTCCGAACCACCAACATTCAGCATTCCCTATACCTCTTTCTTGCTTTACTTCTCCTCCACAGCACTTATCTAAACTAACATAATCTAATTTATACCTTTCTTTTTTATTATACTTAATATCTGTGTCTCATCACTAAGATAAGCTCTAAAAGGGTACCTATACTTTTGCATCTCTAATACTGCAAATAGTACCTGTCACATAGAGCTGAATAAATATTTGCTGAATGTATACATGATTGAATGAATATAAATATATTAGTAATAAAACAAAATTTGTTTTCAAAAGAATAAAGGGGAAAAAGGTATCGGAATTAATATTTATTTAGCATCTAATGTATGCCAGGAAGTCTACTGGGTGTTTAGTATACTCACTACTCATCTAATTCTGTGAGACAGAAAGTCCTCCTTTTTTATAGAACAGCAAACAGACACTGAGGTTAAACAGCTATTCCCAAAACAAACTGTAATTAGTAATGAAGCCAAGTTGTAAACAGTGGTGTTTTTGATTCTGAGGGTCCACAGCTTCCTGCTTTATCTATCACCCTGCTTCTTGTAAAGTATTTTAGGTACTAGCTGGGATTTACATATCGAATCTAGCAGCAGTCTTTAAAAACATTTGCATGGGTAAACCTCATCATATTCATGTGGAGGGATGCAATTACAGGTAACTTTTCAAATCAATTATATTGTGATAATTAGTTTTATGTGTCAATTTGGCGAGGCTATAGCGCCCAGTCATTTAATCAAACGCTAGTCTAAGTGCAAAAATACTATATGTAGATGTCGTTAGCATCTAAAATGAGTTGTCCTCAAGTAAGTAAGATTACCCTCCATAATGTTAGTGGGCCTCATCGGATCAGTTGAAAGGCATTCAGAGCAAAAACTAAGGTCTCACATGATCTCCCTGATATGAGGAAGTGGAGATGCAATGGGGGTGGGAGTTAAGGTGGTAGGAAAAGTAAAAATGAAACAAGATGGGATCGGGAGGGAGACAAACCAAAAGAGACTCTTAATGTCATAAAACAAACTGAGGGGGGGGGGGGGAAGAGGGGTTGGGAGAGGGTGGTGGGGTTACATTATATGTTTAAATAAAGCTTAAATTAAAAAAAAACAAAAACAAAAAAACAAAAAACAAAAAACAAAACCTAAGGTCTCCTGGAGAAAGAGGAAAAGCTACTGCAACACTACAGCATTAACCCCTGCATGAAATTCCAGCCTGCCAGCCTGTCCTACAGACTTCAGACTTGGTCCCCACAAATGTGTGAACCAATTCTTTAAAATAAACCTCTTAATACATATGTATCCATTCTATTGATTCTGTTTTTTTAGGTTCTGGAGGACCTGACTTTCAGAAATACTGCCTAAATGTCTGAAACAATAAGTAGGACAAAACAGAAACTCCACATGTAGACTTCTAGTAATGCTAGGCACGTCGCAGGTGACATGTATTAAGTATACATGAACAAAGAGATGGCTTACTTCAAGCAGAAAGAAGAAAGCAAGTCTATAAAATATTTAAAATATTATCTACCAGGAAAAGCTTTAAATAAACTTTAGATTGATATTAAATTAGTATCTTGTTTAATTTTTACAGTGTTATCAAAATTCATTAAAGTTATCAAGAATTAGTGTTAATCTTACTTTACATCTTAGATTCACTATAGGCTTCTTTCAGCTGTTCTTTACTACAGGTATTGGTATAGGGTATAATTCTCAACATAAAGAATTCAAGAGTCTTAATAAAGTGCTGGAAAATACATGAGAGCCCTTAAGAACACTGAACATGGAATTAGCAAAAGGCATTCATTTAGAAAAGGTCTCCACTCTAAATGACCTTGGGAAAGTCATTTATTTAATAAGAATGAGTCCTAATTCTGTTGTGTGGAATGAGGAGATAATTCATGTGAAAATGATTTGTACATTGTAGATCACTACACAAATATTATTTTTGCCATTAAACATTTGATGGTGGCAATCACAGCATGACATCTAATTCTATCTCATAAGTGTTTAGAAATAGTGTTTTCAACTGGAATTTAAATAAAAGTTTGAAAAACAGGAAAAAACGTAAAAAAAAGTCTTTCAAAACATCATAAATCAAAAACTAGAAAATTAAGTCAGACAGTCAAAATTATTTATTTCCTATGAAAAATAACTAAGAAGCTTTAAAGTCTCACTGTGAGAAGCCTACTACCAACTACCACTCTAAGAGTACAACTGCAATGGGAATCTCAAAAACCTAGATCATGGTCCCTATTCTTGAACAGTTCATAAAACCTATGTTGTGTACTTCCTGTCCCTCCCAATTTTCACAACCCCACATTTCCAAAAGGTATGGATGGAGTATTTGAAGCAATAACCCAAAGTGACATAAATATTTTCAAAGCTGGGAAGGTACTTATATGCCAAATATAAGCATTACTACAGGGACCATTTAGGTTTCTAAACAATAACTGTAACATGCAAGTTAAGTACATTTTTAAGCACTAGGGCTATATTATGTTAGGATACAGGAAACACCTTCTTTTTTTTTTTTTTAAGATTTTATTTATTTATTTGACAGAGATCACAAGCAGGCAGAGAGGCATAGCGAGAGAGGAAGGGAAACAGGCTCCCTGCCGAGCAGAGAGCCCGATGTGGGGCTCCATCCCAGAACCCTGGGATCATGACCTGAGCCGAAGGCAGTGGCTTTAACCCACTGAGCCACCCAGGCGCCCAGGAAACACCTTCTTAAAACAAAACAAAAACTGTAAATTGCTATAAATCTAGTAACAAAAGGAAGACAGTCTTCCCAATATATCGGCTTTCTTCTTTTCAAGTGGTACTTCTGAATTACCTCTATCTATTAAAAAACCAAAACACTCCAGTATTTTCAATCCATTCTAAATTAAATCGTCTTAATTTGTGCCTTCTGGATTTAAGGAAGAAACATTAAACTAGATGAAAAGTCATTTTTTTCCAATCATTCCATCAACCCTTCCCTTAAAAGTAAGCACCTACCCTCAATTTTCTATCTCCAATTCTAGATTTATGTTGCAATAAACATGATACAAAACAAGTTCATTATCATTTAAAGCCTGGAAATCTTTAGTTATACCAAGTTGTGTACTGCAATATGTGTTATCATTTGTTGTCCAACAATATCATTTATGTCTACATAATGCAAGTATTAAGCCTATTTATTTGATATAGTTCTAAGAGAACTATATAGTTCTAAAAGAAGATACCACAAGACACAAAACACAAGCCACAGAAGATCTTCAAATAAATACTCAAGCCCGAAAAGACATATAAATAAGCAAAGAAGTTTAGTTGCCTATGTTGAAGTAAAACATAATACTTCAAATGACTTCAGATGGTTTGATTAATCATTATGAAAAAGGGCTTTAAACATGTAAATACTAAGTATAGCAAAGAGAGACCAGAAACAGGCTAAAGGAAAATAATAAATATTAAAATGTTAGTCCAGACCAAGAAAATTCTTCTTACTTTTGCTAGAAGAAGAAATTATGCAGAAGCAATCAGCACTTTCTGTTAGTTAAGATATTGCACAGTCAGAAGACAATGCTAAGATATTTTCTATTAGTTTTCATGAGGTTTAAAATCAACTTTGCCTTTCAGGAGTCTATCTAATTTCAGCCATGTAATTGTTACTTCTTAAAATACTGCTGTGCCAAAAATACTCGTTCACAATACATTACTACTTGCTTTTTTATACTCAGAGTTCATAATTCAAACTAGAATATTACCCACAAAGTCTGAAGTATACAGATTTATACACAGATTTATATCCATATAATATTTTTATAAAAAGATTTTTAAGTTGTGAAAATGACTATTATTGACTGTTATACTAAAAATATTTTTTACAAAAAGATATAGCCTTTGAAAGGTAAATTTCTTTATGTTATACACAAGCAGAGGTAAATTTTAGATCTTTTTATCTCTTGAAGTCTCTATTCCAAGTTTTTTCTAAGTCCTCCAGTTTTAGCTAATGATTGAATTCTCAAGAATACCTGAAAAAGTACAAAAAAATTGAATTCTCAAGAATATCTGTTAAGATACCAAAAAAAATCCAAACTTTTCTAATACCAAAAAAAGAGGAAAAAAAAATAATCTGAATTACTCTGATACCCAAACTAATGACATTATAAGAAAAAGAAAATTTAAGAAAAATTTTATCAACTTAGAGTAAATGTTTGCTTTAAAATTTCAGAGAAAATTTTGAGTAAAAGTATTATTATCAATTTTTAAATCCTACTGGTAAGTGTAAATATATTACACAGCTAGTTCAATTTATAACTTCAAGGATAACTTTAAAACATAAAATTTATTATGATAATTATATGAAAGAAGCATCACTTGCCTTCTGGGAAATAATACAGAATCTCTCTGCTGTCAAACAAAATTATTATTAGCAGGCTCGATGTTATAACTTCACTATACAGTATAATGTAAATAAAATCTAAGATAATTCTCATTAATGCCACTGTACATCTATAACTTTACTTAAACAAGTTAAAACTAAAGTTATATGAGCTAAGGGTAGCAAATATTGCCTTACTCTACCATTATAAATGTTAAGAAAAAGTACCCTTAATTTTTTTAATAGATGTTTTAACTGTAGTCACATTATAATTCTACCTAAAGTAAATACTATTTGTCTTTTCTGTCACAATCATTAACACAGGTTTTGAAACACTATGTCAACAGATAATTAGTAATTACACACTTCATGTATAAGTGCCATGCTAAGCTCTTTATATAAAAACGTGGCTATGTGACTTCAGGAAGTCACTTTACCTCTCCAGGCCTTAATTACCTAAATGATAAGGCAAGGGAATTAATCTCTTCAAACTCAAAGATTCTATAATTCTAAAATAAACAGGATCTAAACATATCTGATCATAAATTCAGAGAGATCTTCTTTACACCTTTAATAGACTTAAATAGACTTAAAATAACTTTGTTATAACTTAACATCATGTCAAATGAACTGGAAATTTAAATTCAAAGAGTTAAGTAACCAAAAGATTGATAAATGCTTGAAATAATGATTTTCCTACAATTTTTGAAAATAACTGATCCTAATTTTACACATCACTTATGAAAATATAAATTATTTTTGTTATTGCTAGCTATAGGGGGGGAAAGGCTCATGTGAAGAAGGAATTTTATTCATGTTTTAGGATAAATGCAAAAAGAAGCCATGTATTTCCCTTTTCTTGTGTCACACATAAGAGGAGAACTATTAAGGGAAATTTAGATGCCAGAGGTCCCTCTTTATGAGAAGTAATCTTAAAATCATCAGTAATAAACAGTATTAAATCAAATTTTGAATAACGATTGAGAAAAAAATTAGAGTAGCCAGTGAAGTATAATCAACATTTAAGAGAAGATCGATTGCATTAACTCAAAATACAGAACACTGCAGGAGGCTCTAGTAAGAGCCCTGAAAAGAAAAAATTATAAATCAATAACATTGCAAATATACATGAAATCTGTTTCAAAGAACTTTGTGGTAATGGCTTCATAACTAAGTGCTGTTGTAATAAAAACACAGCTGATTGTGATCAATTGGGAGTCATTTATTTTATTGAAATTTCCATTACAATGTTATTTGAACAAATCATAAAATACTCTTGTACGACATCCTACTGATATTTAATAAAATGTGAAGTTTACTGTACTGGCTAGCTAACCACCACAGGGAATCATCAAATGGAAATGATTCACGCATGGAAGTTTACTCCTATATTCATGCACCAGTTGTACACTTCAACTGATAAAACTAGTGATGGAGTCAGGTTTTTAAACTGGTCTGTGTCATTTATTACCACTTCCTCCATGCTTAATTGAGACTAATAAATTGACCCAGATATGTTTACATTTGTCAAAATGAGAACTCAAGGGGACGCCTGGGTGGCTCAGTTGGTTAAGCAGCTGCCTTCGGCTCAGGTCATGATCCCAGCATCCTGGGATCGAGTCCCACATCGGGCTCCTTGCTTAGCAGGGAGCCTGCTTCTCCCTCTGCCTCTGCCTGCCACTCTGTCTGCCTGTGCTTGCTCCTGCTCTCTCTCTGGCAAATAAATAAATAAAATCTTAAAAAAAAAAAAATGAGAACTCAAGGAATAGATATTAGGAGTACATAAACAAAACTCAAAAAATTCAAATTAGAGCTTTTAGAAAATTCCTTGGGAATTATTTCATGGTCTCTTCCTCCATAAATAATATTTGATAGTGACTTTAGGCATAATCGTATCTTTATCTGTTATAACATTCTGTAGACTTTGTTTCTTTCTTTGGGAAATAAAAAGTGAAGATACACAAAGTAAGCACATAAAAATCTCATTTGGTAGTTCAAATTATTAGTGACTTTGCAACAAGGTTTGTATCCCCAAATTTCTAAATGTATGTCAAAGAAAGAAATGAAACATGGAATTATGAATCAACATTAAATTTTAAATTTCTTGTGGGCTTCTGAAAGAAATAAAACCTCAACAATCAATTTACTGGCATCTACTTCAGTCAGTTTATAATACTATCTATATGCTATAATTTATTACAAGTTTAAGTGTGTTCTAGGAAATAAAAACAATAAGCTATATTCCTAAACTACACATTGAACAAATAATGATAAATGATATTTCATGAATGCAAACATTAAAAATGAACTAAGATGAATGGGTCACTAAGAAGCAAGTTTATATATTTTTATACTACCATTTATGCAAACAACCACAATTTCTTTTAGGAAATAAATATTATTTTACTGAAAGAATTTTAGATATAGAAATATAGATATAGAAATTATAGATATAGAAATAAATATTATTTGACTGAAAGAAGTCAGCAATGATATTTCCCAGTATAAAAAAATTAACAAGGAAGAATTGGTTATCTATATTTATATCATTAAATTGACTCTGAGTAAATTATAGTAACAACCATGCTTCAAATGGCTAAAAAGTACAGCTCAGCCAAAAGAGTATATAGAATTTGAAACTAGACAGCTGAATATAAAATCAAGTAAGTCCTAACATCAGCTTTGCTACTGATATTATTTATCACTTTTTGAAAGATATTTCCTATCCTTCTGTTTCTTCTGTACTTCTATTCAACAATTATTTCTTATGAATATTATGAACCAGTAAGTTAACATTCAGGCATAAGTCAAGAGTCAATTCTTTTAAACATTTGTTTGATATTATTACATCATTTTTAATGCACAGTAAGTTAATTTCAGTAAGTGAATAAGATCTGATTTAATATTTTCATCCCTAAATAAATCCAAACAGAAGATCAAAGCTATTTAATAATTTTCATTGTTAAAAATCACAAATTAAATTCCACATATTCCTTGGTTTAAAACTTTGTCAGCATATTAAAGTATCTTTCCAATGATATATTTGAGTTTATTTTCAAATAGCATATGTGATTCATACATTGTTTGGCGAACCAAATGCCAGAAACAGGCTGAGTCAACTATGATATGTCCCAAGTATTTTCCTAGTTATAAAGTTAATTGAATAAAATTGTGAAATGGTATTCATTATATTTTTTAAATGCAATAAAAACTAGTATAAGAAAAGGAAATGAAGAGAATATTAATCTAATTTGGCATGGGCCAGGGTAAGGGGAAACCTAAAAAGAGCAAATAGTAAAGATGAAAAATACCCAAGAAAGCAATGCTTATCTAAATTACAAACTGAAATACTATAACATTGATATTTAAGTTACAGCCTACCATTTTATAAAAGCAAAAATAGATGTTTTCTGTATATTTGATCACCTGGCTGTGTGACATAAGATAATTTCTTATACATAAAAATAGAGTAAAGCTATTCCCCAAGTAATTAGTTAATTTGCAGTAGCAGTTAAGCACTTTTAAGTAGAAATTAATCTAAGTCTGCTGGAAAGCACTTGGACAGGTATCCACATACATGAAATGGTGAAACTATCATCTCTAAAGACCTTTCCAGATCAGAATATATACCTTTTTCTTCTCTATTATTTTCTAAGTCAGAAAATACTTGCTATTTGTAACACTTCAAACAATAAATAATGAAAATGGATTATTTATTATATTAATATTATTATTAATTATATTCCACTTCCTCCACCCAGTTATAAAGTTAGGAACGCTTCTTTTTCATACTTTGTTCTATACATGTGCAAACATAAATATATATATATATTTTTAAAGATTTTATTTATTTATTTGACAGACAGAGATCACAAGTAGTCAGAGAGGCAGGCGGAGAGAGAGAGGAAGAGAAGCAGGCCACCCGCTGAGCAGAGAGCCCAATGTGGGGCTCGATCCCAGGACTCTGGGATCATGACCTGAGCCAAAAGCAGAGGCTTTAACCCACTGAGCCACCCAGGCGCCCCAAACATAAATATATTTAAATACGCATATATAAGTATTCCCTACAAAAAAGTAGCAAATTAAAATATAAAATTATATAATATGTCTACCGTAGCAACTAACTATGAGATAACTGTTTTCATTATTTTAGTAAGATGGGACATTTAGAAAAAAATCTGCATTTATTGTGTGCTTCCTATGTCCCAAGTACTATTCGATATACTTTTCTGCAATCCTCATAATGACTCTGAGTTATATTTAATTAATATCTCCCACCTCCCCCAGCAGCCCTCCTTCATCCTTTCTTAAAGCTGCATGGTCTACCAATGCATGATCTTACAATTCTATTTAAGCATTTCATGAATGATGAACTTTCAGATATTCTAAAAATCTCCAGCTACCTAACCAAAGATGTGGGCTCAAAGTTCAGCTGGGATTTATTTAGCTGGTCAAGAGGACCATATGCAATATGAAAATTTACAAACCCACCTCACTGCTGCTCAGAATCACCTCTGGATTTGTGGAGAAACTTAGTTACTTTTATATTCTTTTTTTTTTTTTTTTTTTAAGAACTAGCATACCTCATAGATTTCTGAAGCTTTTTACTATATACTTTTGAGAGGTTTCCAGGGAAGATTTAGGATTATTCAGTTTAAGCTCATTAAGAATAGTTTTGTCTTGGGGTACCTGAGTGGCTCAGTGGGTTAAAGCCTCTGCCTTCAGCTCCGGTCATGGTCTCAGGGTCCTGGGATCGAGCCCCGCATTGGGCTCTCTGCTTGGTGGGGAACCTGCTTCCCCCTCTGTCTCTGCCTGTCTCTCTGCCTACTTGTGATCTCTCTCTGTCAAATAAATAAATACAATCTTTAAAAAAAAAAAGAATAGTTTTGTCTTTATATTTTTTTTTCAAAGATTTTATTTATTTGACAGAGATCACAAGTAGGCAGAGAGGCAGAAAGAGGTGGGGTGGGGGTGGGGACAGGCTCCCCTCTGAGCAGAGAGCCCTATGCAGGGGCTCCATCCCAGGACCCTGAGATCATGACCTGAGCTGAAGGCAGAGGCTTAACCCACTGAGCCACCCACGCGGCCCTGTTTTTATATTGTTATGAGGTTTCTTTCCAAGTGTAACACCGTGTTCATCCTTTCTGATTGCTAGAATGAAAATACGTAATTGATAAAGTGATTTATTTCCAAAAATACATACTTAAAGATTAACCAATGTAAATACATCTTCACAGGTTTTCCCATTCTATTCTATTCAAGGAATCTCCTTGCTTTTGAGAAGTTTACTATACACATGGATTAAGCTTATTTAACCACAGCATCCTCTCCCTAAAATAAAGTTCTTAAAAATACTATATTAGAATTGTGTTGGGTAAAATCAAAATGGTTTAAGGCAAATACTAAAGATAAATATACTTCATTTTAAAAGATTTTACACAGGGGAGGAGTCAAGATGGCGGAGAAGTAGCAGGCTGAGACAACAGCAGGAGATCAGCTAGATAGCCTATCAAACCATTCCGAACACCTATGAATCCAATAGGAGATCAAAGAGAAGAAAAACAACAATTCTAGAAACAGAAAATCGACCACTTTCTAAAAGGTAAGACCAGCAGAGAAGTGAATCCAACGCAACGGGAAGATAGACCCCAGGGGGAGGGGCCGGCTCCCGGCAAGCGACAGCGCACAAAATCAGGACTTTTAAAAGTCTGCTCCACGGAGGGACATCGCTCCAGAGGCTAAACTGGGGTGAAGACCTCATGGGGACAGCGTGGACTCAGGTCCCACGGGGTCACAGAAGGATCGGGGGTGTCTGAGTGTCACAGAGCTCACAGGTATTAGAGCGGGGAAGCCGGCTGCGGAGACAGAGCCGAGATTTCCTAGTGGTCTGTGACATGGACCGGTGCTCTGTGACACGGGCCGGTGCTCTGTGCGAGGGGTCCCCACAAGATCTGGGGAGACTCTGACCCGGGAGAGCTCAGGGATCTACAGGGTTTGGAGACTCCAGGTGGGACTCTGCCAGAGACAGAGATGCTTGGTCACAGGCTGGGTGAGCTCGGAGCGCTCCCGGAAGCCAGTGGGACGGGACTGCTTACGCACGATTTTCTCTGAGCGCGGTCTCCGGGCGGGCGCGCGCGGTCTCCAAGCGCAAACGGGGGCGGGGGAGACCGGAGGGATTAAACGCTTTTCTATGAAGGCGCACTGAAGACTGGGGCCCCTAGCTCTCGGCTCCTCTGAACCTGAGATTGGGAGGCTGCCATTGTCATTCCCATCCTCCAGAACTCTACAGAAAGCATTCAAGGAACAAAAGCTCCCAAAAGCGAACCTGAGAGGATTACTTAGCCCGGCCCCTGGTAAGGGCGGTGTAACTCCGCCTGGGGCAAAGACACTTGAGAATCACTACAACAGGCCCCTCCCCCAGAAGATCAAAGAAATCCAGCCAAGACCAAGTTCACTTAACAAGGAGAACAGCAGATTCTTATCTGGACAAAATGACAAGGCGGAAAAACTCACCACAAAAAAAAAAGCATGAGACAGGACCTAAGGCTAGGGACCTAATCAATACAGACATTGGTAATATGTCAGATCTGGAATTCAGGATGACGATTCTCAAGGTTCTAGCCCGGCTCGAAAAAGGCATGGAAGATATTAGAGAAACACTGTCAGGAGAAATAAAAGCCCTTTCCGGAGAAATAAAAGAACTAAAGTCTAATCAAGTTGAAATTAAAAAAGCTATTAATGAGGTGCAATCAAAAATGGAGGCTCTTACTGCTAGGATAAATGAGGCAGAAGACAGAATTAGTGATATAGAAGACCAAATGACAGAGAATAAAGAAGCTGACCAAAAGAGAGACAAACAACTACTGGACCACGAGGGGAGAATTCGAGAGATAAGTGATGCCATAAGACGAAACAACATTAGAATAATTGGGATTCCAGAAGAAGAAGAAAGAGAAATAGGAGCAGAAGGTATACTGGAGAGGATTATTGTAGAGAATTTCCCTAATATAGCAAGGGGAACAAGCATCAAAATCCAGGAGATGCAGAGAACACCCCTCAAAATCAATAGGAATCGGCTCACACCCTGCCCTCTAATAGTAAAATTTACAAGTCTTAGCGACAAAGAGAAAATCCTGAAAGCAGCACGGGACAAGAAGTCTGTAACATACAATGGTAAAAATATTAGATTGGCAGCAGACTTATCCACAGAGACCTGGCAGGCCAGAAAGAACTGGCATGATATATTCAGAACACTAAACGAGAAAAACATGCAGCCAAGAATACTTTATCCAGCTAGGTTATCATTGAAAATAGAAGGAGAGATAAAAAGCTTCCTGGACAAACAAAAACTGAAAGAGTTTGTAAACACCAAACCAGCTCTACAGGAAATATTGAAAGGGGTCCTCTAAGCAAAGAGAGACCCTAAAAGTATTACCAGAAAGGAACAGAGACATTATACAGTAACAATCACCATACAGGCAATACAATGGCACTAAATTCATATCTCTCAATAGTTACCCTGAATGTAAATGGGCTAAATGCCCCAATCAAAAGACACAGGGTTTCAGAATGGATAAAAAAACAAAACCCATCCATATGCTGCCTACAAGAAACTCATCATAGAACTGAAGACACCTCCAGATTGAAAGTGAGGGGGTGGAAAACAATTTACCATGCTAATGGACATCAGAAGAAAGCTGGGGTGGCAATCCTTATATCAGATCAATTAGATTTTAAGCCAAAGACTATAATAAGAGATGAGGAAGGACACTTCATCATACTCAAAGGGTCTGTCCAACAAGAAGACCTAACAATTTTAAATATCTATGCCCCTAACACGGGAGCAGCCAACTATATAAACCAATTAATAACAAAATCAAAGAAACACATTGACAAGAATACAATAATAGTTGGAGACTTTAACACACACACCCCTCACTGAAATGGACAGATCATCCAAGCAAAAGATCAACAAGGAAATAAAGGTCTTAAATGACACACTGGACCAGATGGACATCACAGATATATTCAGAACATTC
>ML106290.1:0-79553 GCA_003697995.1 Taxidea taxus jeffersonii | reverse complement strand
GAGGATGTGGAGAAAGGGGAACCCTCCTACACTGTTGGTGGGAATGCAAGCTGGTGCAACCACTCTGGAAAACAGCATGGAGGTTCCTCAAAAAATTGAAAATAGAGCTACCTTATGACCCAGCAATTGCACTACTGGGTATTTACCCTAAAGATACAAACGTAGTGATCCAAAGGGGCACGTGTACCCGAATGTTTATAGCAGCAATGTCCACAATAGCCAAGTTATGGAAAGAACCTAGATGTCCATCAACAGATGAATGGATAAAGAAGATGTGGCATATATATACAATGGAATACTATGCAGCCATCAAAAGAAATGAAATCTTACCATTTGCGACAACATGGATGGAACTAGAGCGTATTATGCTTAGCGAAATAAGTCAACTGGAGAAAGACAACTATCACATGATCTCCCTCATATGAGGAAGTGGAGATGCAATGGGGGTGGGAGTTAAGGTGGTAGGAAAAGTAAAAATGAAACAAGATGGGATCGGGAGGGAGACAAACCAAAAGAGACTCTTAATGTCATAAAACAAACTGAGGGGGGTGAGGGGGAGAGGGGTTGGGAGAGGGTGGTGGGGTTACATTATATGTTTAAATAAAGCTTAAATATATAAAAAAAAAAAAAGATTTTACACAAAATTTTTATCCCACTATATTATCAAGCTTGTAGGATTTAAAGCTTTGTCTACACTGTCATCTATGCCATTTTCATCCACAATACAAGTAGTATATAATATTGTATACAATGAAAAACTAGGCAATTATGGTTATTTATAATTAACTTTTATGACACAACATGTTTCCATCTCAAGGTATAAACCAGTAAGATTATTTTTACTATAACATAACATCCAAATTCAAAAAATTACCCTTTCAAATAAATTAGTAGAAACACTGAAAAAATTATGATGTATAAAAAGAAAAGCAAATCATACTAATATAAACATTAAATCATTTATTTTCTTGTTGAATGTAAAATGGTCCACAATTATTGAAAATAAGACAGAATTCTGTGATACAGGTTTCCTATATCTGCCATCCCTGTAACATTATCTCTTTAACCCACTCCAATCAGGTTTACGATCCCAACCACTTACCCAAAGCATCTCCTCATGAAATCACCAATGACCTGTATCTAGACAAAACTCACTTCTTATCTTATTTGACCAAAGCATTTCACAGTACATGATTCATTCCTCAAATTACTATTTTCCCTGGCCATGGCCTTAAATACCTTCCATGGCCTAACTTTTCATTCATTCCCTAAACCCAAAAAAGCCAAATGCCATATTTGTCATTTCTACTTGGGTTTCTACTATGCATCTAAAACTTAACACAGCTAAAACAGAATACTTGATTCTACTATATTTTAAATACATATATGTATGTATATATATATATATATATATGTGCACACACACATATATTTATGTTATATATAAATGCATATATTATATATAAATGTGTGTATTTATATTTATTTATGTATTTTGCCTTCTTCAGTAGATCATAAGCTCCATGAAAACACAGATGTTTTCTTTTGAACTGTTATATCCTCAGGGCTGTGAATAGTACCTAAAACAGAGTTAGAGCTCTATAAATATGTATTACATGAATGAATAAATAACATACAGAATTGGAATAAATGATTCCTCACTTTGTTTTTGCTCTGGGCTTAAAAATAATATGCAAAACAGTTTTAAACCCAAAACCATTAGAGAGTAATAACTGATGAATTGTTTTATTTACTTAATTTGAGAGAGAAAGAGAGAGAGAGGGAGCATATGCAGTGGTGAGGGGCAGAAGGATTGAGAGAAGTAGGCAGAGGGAGAAGGAGAAGCCAACTCCCCACAGTGCAAGGAGCCAGTCACAGGGCTCCATCCCAAGACCCTGAGATCATGACTTGAGCCTAAGGCAGATGCTTAACCAACTGAGCCACCCAGGCACCCCTGAATTGTTTTATTTCTAAGTGCATTATAGAACAATGGGTTTCTTTTGTTTCACAGCAGTCAAGTTGATCCTCATCAATAGTAAAAATGATGATGATGATGATGATGATGAAGATGATAGCTACTATTCAATAACTATCATGTGCTAGTTACATGTGAAGATGCTTTGTATATATTTAATCCTAATAAAAGATAGGTATTTTCATCCTTCCAAATGCAAATGATAGATATAGCTCAAGAGTAAGCAACCTGTCCAAGTTCTTTTAGAGGTGAGTTTGGGATGTGAACCAAAGTCAGTCTGACTCAAAACTCAGTGCTTTTAAAATAAATCTGTTTTCACTTCTTTTTAATTTTAGTATTTACTTAAACAGGTTCAATTTAATTAAAAAAAAAAACTATTAGTCAATGGCTACAATATGTAACACACTGTAGGATAGTAAACAAATAGAAAAATATGATCCCTGGTCCTGTAGAGCTTACTATATATAATTTAAGGGACCCTGGAGATAGGTTTTAAACCAAAAAGTGTTTGTTTGTATATATATGTATATGTATATGCATACATATAATAAATTTAAAAATAAAAATAATAAATATATGAAGCAGTTACTTTATATTTTTAAGTATAATTTTCTCTTTTCTTTTAATACCTATTTTAGTATTAAGCACATTTAGTAAAATGTGGATTAAGTAGGATTCATCATTACAAACTTCTAATACATCTCCTTTATCCAGGGACTACCTATTAGGGCATTTTCAACAGTCTTTCTCTAGCCACACATTTGATGGAAAATGGCTTTCACAGGCTACAAATACTCCTGGGGACCTACTCTGTAGGGAAAGTACAACTGAGTTTGATTCCTAACCAATACTTATTCTTTACCCTCTCACCCCTAAAAGAATGTGTATGAGCATATTTGCAAATATTAAGTAACACATTACTGTAACATTAACTTGAATCAGCTATAATTTTAAAAAGTTGAAAAGGTAAATATTGCAAAATTTTGGTAGTAATGATAGTAAGAGAATGCTATTTGAGGAGTATAAGCCAAGCACTGACTTAGTACTTAAATGTATTAATTTTAAATATTATTAGTAACAAATTACTTACAATTATGACTCATCAATGTATTCCTACACATATGTTTGTGACCTTGTCTTTATGTAACAGATTAGTTATTCATGCCTCTAGGCATGAATATTTTATTATTTATCTTGCTTTTTGGCCATTTTCCAGTTCCACGGGACAAACAGGAAAGAAGGGAAAATAAATTTACATCAGTCAATACTTTTATCTCTACAGCTATTCTTAGAATTGAGAGGAAAAAAACTAAAGCTAGTAAAAATATGAAAGACTTAGCATGTGTGTAAATTTCACTTATTAATGCTTTTACTTTCTTCACCAACAATAAAAGGTATCAAACACTCAATAGCAATTGTCAGAACTCATTGTTTTTATTCAAGTCTTAGAGACCTCTAGTAGAAGAAAAGGCCTAAGAAATGAACTAAAATACCAAAGAACTGGGGAAAACTGGTGTTCAAAGTATGTTTGTTTTTTTTTTGCATTGCTTAAGAAGATCACCTTATTCCTATCTCACTTTCTAAGGCTGATAATGATTTGAAAGTATTCATGTCAATGATATTGAGTTTTTGTCCAAAAACAATAAAAAGATTAGCACCCATTTTTTTTAAATGGGCATATTAAAAGACATACAGACATATGATTAAATGTTCAATTTTATATGCAATAAAGAAATGCAAATTAAAACAGAAATAAAATGCTGTTGACAAAAAAGGACACTGAAAACACTGCTGGTAGAATATCACCTGGTAGGTGTTTTCTGGAGGGGAATACGGTAATATGTACCAAACAAACATAAAATGTTCTGTGCCAAGTAACTGCTGTGAATGTAGTAATTATACATTAAATTAACAAATTTCACTTGTTATTATTCAAATTATGAATATCAGCAAAAACTAGAAACAAAGTGAATTTCTAATGATTGTCTAAGTATTTGTGACATAACTTATAGCAGAATACTACATAGTAAATATATACTGTATTTATTTGTATTAATATGAAAAATGTTGATGATAAATTGCCACATAAAATGCCAGCTTAAGAGCAGTGAATGTTTATATGTGTACAGGTTTTCATACCGGCGTTATCTTGAATAAGCAACCACACTGCCAGTAAAGGTTGCTCTTGGTAGAATGGTTGGGCAGGCAAATGATAAATAGAAGCAAATTAGGCAGTCAAGCATCAAATCATTTCTACCTCTATGGAAAGTAAAGAGCAAGTAACTTGGATTCATTATTTCTTCTAAAGAAATCAATAGCACTGAAAATCCCAAATCAAGATGTGACAATACAGTAAGAATTATACTCTTAAATTGTAGTAATGTCCTAAAGTCTAGTGCGATATGCATACAATGAACTCATGAAGGATTGTTTAACATTGTTCTAAATCCATCTATCCATCCATTCATCCAAAGCAATTTAAACTATAACCAAAGGTATTCTAGGATAGATATAGATATAGTATAGGATATAGACAACTAGGAGATATATATATTCATATGTATATGAATATACATACTCATATGTATATATGAATAGATATATATTCATTCCTTCTTAAGACCTAAAGGTATTCTAGGAGATCTAAATTTCCAAAAGACTATCACTTTTATCACATCAGATGAGGAACTGATGCCAATAAAATCAAGAATATTAATACACCAAGTAAAGAAAACATATAACTTCAAATGCTTTCCTCATTCATCTCATCATTAAGTGAGTAATTTAATTTTGCAGTTCCCAGGGTTCTATGCTCTAATTTTCACTTTTTGTTACCTAATCTATATAATCCAAATGTTGTGCCTACATTGCCATATTTCATATTAAATACAGCTTTTTATGTGCATAGAAAACATTTTGGTTGGAGTCTTCACATAACCTGAAACACTTGCCTCAAATAAAACATCTGCTTTGACACCAAATGTTTCAAATTTGAAGACATTTGTTTCAATCATCTTTGTAGAAATCAGCATTTTTCTTGATTTGAGGCCAAATGCTTAAAAAAAGTTACTATATATTTTCTAGGGAGAAATCTATTCACTAGTAGAAATCTGAACAAAATATATTTCATTTTACTACTGCAACAAAGGTTTGAAATATTTTCAAACTTTTATACATGCTCTTTCAGACCCTTCACACATTTCATTTCTAAAGAAACTTATCAAATACCTTAAATTAATAACTCAGAAGAAATAACTACAGTGTGAATCACCTTTTACTTACATAGAACTTTTCTCCTATTGTATCCAATTGAGAATTATTACATTAATAAATTAATCAAAGTTTATCAAACTCAAAACTTCTTAATTTTAAAAATATTATTTAAAAACTTAAGACACGATTTTGATGCCCTTAACTATGTTAATATTATATATTAGTTTTAGAAACTGCTGTGAAGCTATTCTACATTGACAAAAATATTGGGTAACATTTATTGAGTGTGCATTCTGTGCCAGGCAGTTTTCTAAGCTTGAGTTTTACATGAATGCTTTAATTGATTTTTCACAAAAACCCTACATAGTACTATCATAACCCCATTTCACATGTAAAAATAATCTCAGAGGTAAGGTCAGTGGTTCAAGGTCACATAGGTAATAACTGGCAGCAGTAGCCAGGTCCACTTGGATACAAAGATCACACCTCCTAAGACTTGGAATCATCTGATGCAATACTATTCAGTCAATAAAAATTCATAGTGTAAAAGAAGAGTGGATGATAATAATAGTAAATACTTACTTAAAACTAATTAGGTCCCAGAGAGTGTTCTAAATATTTCCCAATCAATTAACTTAGCCCTTTTTATACCCCAATCCTAACCTATAGATGAGGAAACTGATGTAAAGAGGAGTTATAACTTGCCCAAGGACACAGATAGTATGTTGCAGGATCAGGATTCTGATTCTGGTTCCCAAGTGAGGCTCTTAATGTTACATTACAAAAAAAGAAATTTAAATTTTTTGCTATGTACTAAAAAAGTATGAAGAAAAGTATTCAATTCCATAAGAAGTCAATAATCTTATAAACACAAAAAGTTTGGAAAGGTATATGTCAAGGGGATTAACAGTAATCATCTCCAATTAGAGGGATATTTGGGGTGCCTGGATGGCTCAGCCCAGGTCATGATCTTGAATGTGTGAGATCTAGCCAGTGTGGTGCTCCAAACTCAGCGGGGAGTTAACTTGAGATTCTTTTCCTCTCCCTCTGTCCTTCATCCCACTCACATGCTTGCACTTTCTCTCTAAAATAAATAAATAAATCTTTAAAACAAAACAAAAACAAAAAAACAGTGATCATTTCTAACAGTGATATTTTTGGTCTCCAAAGTTCTGTGTATTTTTAAAAGTTTCTAAAATTAATATATATTTATTTTAAAATGTAATTAACATTAGCATAGTTAGTTGTAGGTTTATGATTAATATGATTATCAAAATAAGATTTCACAAATTTAGTAGCTTAAAATAAGTAGTAATGTTAAAAACTTAATGTCCCCCATTAAAGAAACTGAAAGAGAACTTTACAAATGAAACAGAAATACCTGCTATGATTCTACAGTATGTGTGATACATCACCTTTCAGATCTACAAACCTACATCAGAGATTTAATGGCTGTGTAGTAGTCTTCTATATCACTTGCCTTTAATTTCTTAAAATTAAAATAATTTTTTAAAAATATTCTTTAAAGGGACGCCTGGGTGGCTCAGTTGGTTAAGCGGCTGCCTTCAGCTCAGGTCATGATCCCAGCGTCCTGGGATCGAGTCCCACATCTGGCTCCTTGCTCGGCAGGGAGCCTGCTTCTCCCTCTGCCTCTGCCTGCCACTCTGTCTGCCTGTGCTCGCTCTCTTTCTCTCTCTCTAACTAATAAATAAATAAAATCTTTAAAAAAAAAAGAAGGAAAAATTCTATTAAAAAAAATATTCTTTAAAAAGTGTATTCTTTAAAAATACCATTTATAACTGTACCAAAAAGAATAAAATAACCAGGAATAAACTTAACCAAAGAAGTAAAAGACCTGTACTTTGAAAGTTATAAAACACTGATAAAAGAAATTAAAGATGACACAAATGGAAAAATAGTCCATGCTCACGTATGGGAAGAATTAATATTGTTCAAATGTCCATATTACCCAAAGCAATACACATATTCAATGCAATCCCTATCAAAATACCAACAGCATTTTATACAAAACTAGAACAAATAATACTAATTTGTATTGTATACACAGAACATCCCCAAAAGTCAAAGCAATTCTGGGAAAGAAGAACAAAGCTATACAAGATTGCAAGATATACTCCAAACCTGCAGTAACCAAAACAGTATGCTACTGGCACAAAATTAGACACACAGAAATGAACTCACAATTGTATAGTCGATCTATGATAAGGGGGGCAAGAATACACACCAAGGAGGAAAGATAGCCTCTTCAATAAATGGTGCATGTACAAGAACAAAACTGGGCCACTTTCTTATACTATGTAAAAAATAAACTCAAAATGGATTAAAGACCTAAATGTGAGACCTGAAACCATAGAAATCCTAGAAGAGATCACAGGTAGTAATTTGTATGAAATCAGTCATTGTAACTTTTTTCTAGATAGTCTCCAGAGGCAAGGAAAATAAAAGCAAAAATAAACAGTATATTGAGACTACGTCAAAACATAAAGCTCTTGCTCAGCACAGGAAACTATCAAAAACAAAACAAGGCAACCAGCAGAACAGGAGAAGATATATCTGATAAGATATTAATATCTAAAATTTACAGACAACTTATAAAACAACACCAAAAAACAATCTGATTTAAAAAATGGACAGAGGACTTGAATAGACATTTTTCCAAAGAAGACATACAGAAGGTTAACAGACACATAAGAAGATGCTCAACATCAATAATCATCAGGGAAACACAAACAAAAACCAAAATGAGATATCACTTTAGATCATCTTAGAGTGGTTGGTATTAAAAAGACAAGTGTTGACAAGGCTGGAGAGAAAAAGGAATGCTTATGTACTGTTAGAATGTAAATGGATGTTAATCCAATAATTGAAAATAGAAATGCCATATGATCCAAAGATTCTACTACTGAGAATGAAAACAAAGATACTAATTTGAAAAGATATATGCACTTCTAAATTTACTGCAGCATAATTTATAATAGCCAAGATGTAGAAGCAACCTAAGTAACCATCAAAAGAGAAATGGTTAAGGGAACTGCTATATAATAGAATATCATGCAGCCATAAAAAGGATGAGCTCGTGCCATTTGAGTGAACATGGACCTAGAGGGGATTATGCTCACTTAAATCAGTAGGACTGAGAAAGACAAACACCATAAGATTTCACTCATAAATGGAATAAAAAAAAAACAAAAAACAAAAACAAAAAGCAGAATCAGACCTATAAATACAGAGAACAAACTGACACTTTCTGTTAGGGGGTGGGGAGGTTGAGCAAAATAGGTGAAGGGAAGTAGGAGTTACAGGTTTCCAATATGAAATGATTAAGTCATAGAAATAAAAAGCACAGCATAAGGAATACAGTGAATGATACTGTAATACCAATGTAATAGAACAGATAATGGCTAACTTATGGTGAACACAGCAGGATATATAAACTTGTCAAATTACTATACCCAACTAAGAAATAATAACAATAATGTACATTATAGAAGGAAAGTAGAAAAAAGCCTCATAAATGTTTTAAATCTAAAGTTTTCAAAGATTTGAAGAGCCAAGATAAGAAACATCTAGAGAATCTTTCATCCATGAAGTTTTCAAAACACATTAAATGACACTCACACCACACTTAAAACTTCAACTCAGATACCACTTATCCACTCCTTTGAATTGACCCGCAGATTTCACTCTCAAACCTACTCTCTCCTCTCCACCATAACAGTGATTGCTTTAGTTAAGTTCTCAGAATCATTTGTCTAGATGACCAAATAAACATTTTTATTAATTCCATCATTTATTCTCTTTCTCCATTTTGAGCTAACCATCATTTTGCCTTCTGAAATATCTTCTGAATAAAACAAATTGAAGCATATCATTCATCTATTTAAAAAACCCTAGATATTTCCTGGTGCCTATAGGTTAAAAGTCCAAACTATAGTTGTTCTTGAGGAAAGGGGTTGAGGATGGAACTGTGGATGTTTGTTAAAGGGAACTTCAACTATATCTGTCAATGTTTTATTTTTTTTTTAAATAACTGAAAGGAATTATGCTAAGCAGTTAACTTAGAGGGATGGGAATATGGGTGTTAATTGTACTACACTTTGTTTTTCTGTATTTTAAAATTTCTCTTTAAAAGAAGCATCACTTGCGGGGGGGCACCTGGGTAGCTCAGTTGGTTAAGCTTCTGACTCTTGGTTTCTGCTCAGGTCATGATCTCATGAGTTAGGATACTGAGTCCCATAGCAGACTCTGTGCTCAGTAGGAAGTCTGCTTGAAGATTCCCTCCCTCTGCTCTTCCCCCTGCACTCTACCTCCTCCTCCCCATCTGTCTAAAATAAATAAATCAAAAATAAAATAAATAAATCCTTTAAAAAATCTTAGAAAAACAAAATAAAAAAATACAAGAAGCATCACTTGGATTACTGATTCTAAAAGCAAATGAAAGCAAGGAGATTATGCTTCTAATTACCCTACTACATGACTTATCAAAATGCATTATTATTTTTATAACATTTTTTCATATCTCAATTATAATAGTAATCATTTGAATATAGTTTACATACATGTCTAGTTTTAAACTGGACTGTGAGCTTTCTTTCTCAAGGGTAAGTCAGGCTGAGGATGCCATTGTTTATTTTTTTTCTTTTAGATATCCATGCCTACACTTAGAAGTGCTCAATAAGTAAGTGACAAAGGGAAAGAGAGCTGGGAACAGGATGAGAGGGATAAAGGAGGGGGGAAGGAGAAAGAAAAGGGGAAGAATAAATTCTTATGTCATAAATTCTTATGTCAGCATAAGAATCTTTCCTCAAATGTAGGAAAAACATTGAATTTAAAATTTTAAAGAGTTTTCATTATTACCTTCCTCTTACTTCAGTTCTAAAAACTTGATTGGCACATTACAATCTTATAGAACATAAAGGGTTTTCATAGATGCATGCTAACAAATTTTTCTTCATGTTTCCCATGTATATCTCCATGATATAAAATTAATTAAAAGTTAACTTATGTTGGATAAAATAAAATCTAAGCAGATCACCATGATATTAAAATAACATCTAAAAAAGATTCTAGGGTTTTGTCATTGTAAAACAAATTTGACTTTTTTATTTTTTTTTAATATCCAGCATCAAAAAAAATTTCCCATGGGAGTAGATATCCTTGTGTGGACTTTCTTAAGACGTATCCTCCATCTCATAAATAAGCTGCAAGGACCAGATGATCCCTTCTGCTCTCATTCCCTGGCAATAAATGACCTAGATTCAGGGAATTTTATGTTTCTACCTGGGATTTTCAGATAGCATCACTACCCTGAAGGAGTGATGCTAAGTAAGAGTCAGGAACAGTTAAAAAATTATCCATGTGAGAATAAGAAAATCCAGGTGTGGCAAAAGTGTTGAAAATTTAGCAGCAGCAAAAGGATTGAGTCCAATAGTACTGGAACCAACGCTAGACTAACAGCAACATGATGCTGGTTGTATTTGCCACTGCGAGGCTTCCCTTGATTTCTGCCCATTTCCTGAACTTGGTTCTCCAGTGCTTCTACTGACTGTGAAAACTGCTCAGTTTACTTCAGAAAATTCCTTTTCCACATGAGATGGTGAGGGTCAGATTCTACTGCTTGCAGTGAAGAGTCTTGACTCACAGACTTACCAAAACTTACGAACCTTCACTCCTGCCTTGATAATTAGTCATTACCATTCATGCTATAATAAGCAAAAATCTTTAAAGTTCTTGAAAACCCTACTATTTAATGATTGTGTCTTTCAACAGCAAAACTTGTTAATTCAGGGGAGAAAAGAAGAAACACAATCAAAGGGTTAGGTCAGAACCAGGGTATAGAGTGAAATATGTACTCACTTTGTTCACAGATAAGCAGTTTCTTAAACGCTTGTTTTAGTTTTAGACCAGTAAAGAAAGGTACAATAGCAACAGTATATGTGTGTGTATGTGTAATAAATTATTAAAATAAAATACCAAGGAAATACAGTAATTTCATTTTGGCAAATATTATTCCCCAAGGATAAGTAATGTTTCTATTTAAAGAGATCTATATGTGATATTTTGATGTCTACATTTTCTTGACTCCAAAATTACCTCTAAAATTCATATTTAATTTTTAAAATAAATTTAGGCACAGCAGGAAAAAATGGGGGCTTGGTTCTTAAATAACAAACAACAAACATGCAACACAAACAAAAAGAGCCCCTTCTAAAAAGGTACAAATTATAATTTGGAAAATGTATTACAATTATCACTCTTTCTAATAAAAGAGAAGATATGTTGGTTGTGACAAGTTTTTAACTAGAGGTTCCTACTCTAATGGACAAGGAAAAGGCTTCCAGATAATAGAAAGAAATGCACATTGAAGAATAAATAATAGCTCACTAAATTTTAGTTAAATGTAATTTAATTCCTAGGGAATAAGCCACTTGTGCATCAGGTGATTAGGGGAAAATTATATAAACAAAATTATTCTACCTACATCACTATTTCCTCACTAAGGGTGAGGAAATGTGTCTGTATATGCTATGTATTTGTATATGATAATATATATATTTGTATATAGTTATATAAGAAAAAACATCCTATTAAAATGAGATAACCAAGTAACAGCATGTGGAGAGAGTTATGAGAGAAAAAAATCTGGAACAGATTTTAAATGACAGCAAAAGCAGTGCTGCTGTGGAAAGAAGTTCTGGCAAAAGGTACAGAAAGATGGGCACATGGGAAGACAGCCATGAAGCCTGACAGAATTCTGGGAATACAATAATAATATTTAAAATTTATGCCATACTTTTTTTTTTCTTCGAGCATTTTACACACAACTAATTAATCATCAAACACCCACATGAATATTTCTCTCTTCATTATCACACACAAGAATGACGAGTTGCTTCTTCTGGACTACACAGTACAAACCATACTTAAAATTGTTTCACTTTCACACTGAAGTTTTCTGTAATATTTGTTGTTTCATATAGAAATGATTTAATCATTCCTTTTGGTGTTTTCAACAGATTCTACTGTTCCAAACAAATCCAAAATTAGATTGCTTATTTCTGATAGATCTCCTTTGAGAATGACATAAGGATTTATTAAAAGAATGGCTACACCATGGTTGCTAAGGCTCAAATTCAATCTGGATAAAGTATATTAAAGTTCAGAATAGATATTGCACAAATAAATAAAATATTAAAAATTTCTAGAAAGCCTGAAGAAAACACACGTTTGGGTAATTTTTGTGGGCTTTATAATATTACTGAATGACAACTTCCCAAGGACTTACTAATCATCAAAACCAATGACCTTTTAAAATGCTCAGAATCGGGGTGCCTGGGTGGCTCAGTGGGTTAGAGCCTCTGCCTTCGGCTCAGGTCATGATCTCAGGGTCCTGGGATCAAGCCCCACATCGGGCTCTCTGCTCAGCAGGGAGCCTGCGTCCTCCTCTCTCTCTGCCTGCCTCTCTGCCTGCTTGTGATCTCTGTCAAATAAATAAATGAATGAAATGTTTAAAAAAAAAATTTTTAAATGCTCGGAATCCTGTGATATTAGCTATCATTCTCTTGTCCTTGGCCTTCCGTGACAGTGTAATTTACTTTAATTTACTCTATTCACTAACTGCTATTTCTTATTACTGTTGCCTCCAAAATGGATGAATTCAAGACTTCTTCATTCAAAGTGAATTCTAGGGCCAGACTGCCTGAGTTTGTATTCAAACTCTGCCACTTACTAGCTATGTGAAGTAAGGCAACCTTTCTGTGTTGTTAGTTGTTTAATGTGTAAAAAGAGGATGTTGATAATAATTTTACCTATTTTATAGGGATTTTGTGAGAAAAATATAGGAAAATGTATGTCAAATAGATATACAGTGCATGGCACATAATAAATATGAACAAATGTTAGCAGTGATGATGATGATGTTAATTTTTATTAGTAGTAGTATCCTCTTATCTGTAATATTGTCTAATTTTATGGCTTCAATGATTCCTGCTTTGTGAATGAACTTCAAAAGTAAATCTTGTTGATGTAACTTTTTCTGGAATTCTAATTCTCATTTTCAAATTCTTGCTGACTATATCTCCATTACGGTGCCCTGCCAAAAGGGCAAACTCAATAGACCCTAAACTGAACTCATCACCACCCCAAAATTATCACTTTCCTTATGTTCCTTTTTTCATGAAGTAGAAGAATAAATACAAGTCATATTTTCTATTCTATTTCACTACTCTATCACCCTAAGTTACAACCTAGACAATTATTTTAATATTACATAAAATAAAAATAAGACCCAATCACTGTCTCCAATTTGATAGTACATAATTTGTCTTCTTATGTTTTCCTACTTTGGCTAAAGGTATTACTCTTTGGCTTAAATAAAAAACTAATAAACATAGTCTGTTATTGTTCTAATATCACACTTGTTATTCTAGTGCTCATTTGTACATCAGCTCTTTCAATTTCCTATCTTTCTTGTATGGAATGACATATGATCTACTCCATCTCATAACTCCAAATATTTGCTATATCATTGTTTTCTAGCATTTACATATTGTGATACTTAATATTTACTACAATTTGGGTGCTTGGGTGGCTCAGTTGGTTAAGCTCCGGTCATGATCCTGGAGTCCTGGAATCAAGTTCCACATCTCGGCAGGGAGTTTGCTTCTCCCACTGACCTCTCCCCTCTCATGCTCTCCCTCTCTCTCTCAAATAAATAAATAAAATCTTTTTAAAAAGATATTTACTATGATTTACATGCCTTTAAAATTTCTCCAAATTGGGGGCACCTGGGTAGCTCCATCAGTTGAGCAACAGATTCTTGATTTCAGTTCAAGTCATGATCTCTGGATCCTGGGATGGAGCTCTGCAACAGGCTCCCCATTCAGCTGGGATTCTGCTTGAGGACTCTCTTGCCCTCTCCTTCTAAACCTCCCCCAACTCACACACGCATGTACATGCACTCTTTCTTTAAAATAAATAAATCTTCAAAAAAAATTTCTCTAAACTGCATTTAGTATATTACATTGACTTTTTTTATTGTGTGTATCTGGATATATGTTCAGGAAAAGAGATGTTACAAAATACTTATAGTAAAAAGGGATGTTAGGTATAATAGGATTTAGAATCACTGTACTAGATGAAGAACAACATCATGAAGTTCTATTGCCTTGCTAGATTTATTAAAGGGAGGAATGTTCTAATATTGGTTTACTTATTTTAATATTATGTCCATTTGGCACCTTCTATATATGAAGAATAGGGCAATGTTAATCATTACCAGTATCATACTATTTTACAAATGCCTGTGTCACACTACATTATAAATTCCTAGTATGTAATTATTGCAAAAATCTCACTAACCATATTGATTTCATATGTACAAATTCTATGACATGATGAAGTATATCAACTCCTATATTTAAAAAAACGTTTTCATGGGGCACCTAGGTAGCTCAGTTTGTTAAGGTTCCAACTCCTGATCTCAGCTCAGGTCTTGATTTCAGGGTCCTGAGTTCAAACCCTGTGGTGGGTTCCACACTGGGTGTGGAGCATACTTAAAAAAAAAACAAAATTAAATAAAAAAAAAAAAAAGAAGAAGAAGAAGCCAGGGTCACACTAAGAATAAATTCAGCAGATCAGTATATTACTATGTATTTCTATTTATAAAAGATATCAAGGAAATCATTCTTAAACAGATTATACATGAATCCTAATTTGGACACCTAAGCCAGGTCATTAATTTTAGAATCATATTATCTGACATAAGCAATTTTGAAAATAGTCTATTAGTCTGATACTAAAAGAAAGATGTCATCATTCCCTCTTTGACCACTTATCAAGAATAGAACTGTAGAATTATTATACTTTTCATGAAATAAGAAAATAAGGGTTTATAATTTTAGGAATAAGTGCTAATTATCATTTCTCTTACATCTAGCACAGATTAAACATGCATATTTTTCAGAAATAATTTAAAGGGTCTGTTTTTGCAGAATCTTGATGTCAAGGTTATTTTCTGTTCCCTTCTGTGTTTGAAGACCATTATCTTCTCAGTGACACCATCAGATTTGCTGGCAAATTTGCCTACAAACAAGTTTGACAAGTTACAAAAATTATTTTTTGGAGTTTTCATCATTTATGAAAGTGACCTATACAGATGTTTTTTGGTTGTTTGATTCCCTCCCCCTTCCCTGGGAATAAAGCAGTGGGAATTTTTAACACTTCAAAAGAAGAGTTAGAGTGACTTAAACCATCTACAAAGTGATAACAAAATGTCTATGGGCAAAGATATTTATCTACTTAAAAAGGTTATTTTTGAAGGCTTCAGAGATTCTACTGTAGTAAATATCCATGGTCAGGAAGAATTACAGTATTTTGCACTAAAGATACACTTTCCTAATACATTGAGATGTGTTAATTTTGAAATCTCAAAAACATGAACTGCATTTATGCCATCATAGAAAGATGAATTCCTAACCATTCTATTTTGAAGATAGAAAATGTTTCCAAGTTATATATGTCTTAGAAATTTCAAGTCTCCATCTCCTCCTTCTTCTCTAACTGGGTACCTTTTCAGGAGCATACCTTCTAAAAAGTACAAGGGATAAAAAAGATTTTCTCTGAGATCTCTTCCAAATCTAATTTCCTACCCTAGGGTACACTCTAGATCCTAAAGAGTAGTAACACACATGGGAACATATAAGATTTCCCAGCAGACTACCATTCTTAGAGGAAATTTATACATATACATATGCAGTCTTCACATTAGGCATACCAGTTTCTAGTAATTCAAATTTATCACAAAAATGACGTCTACGCTTCCTGATCTGCTTCCTGATATAATCCTGTTAAGATTTTTAGTAACAACCTTTAACATAATAGTTAACACTAGCAAGTGTTTATTTAGTGCTTACCAAACTTTGTCTAAAGATCACTACCAAACACATAATCTCATTAATACTGTACTCTGAGGGTTATTGTCCTCACTGAACTTAAGGACACTGAGGCATAGAAAGAATTCAGGATTTGAACTCAGGCAGTCTCCTCAAGTCTCACCCTTCTCTGCATTGTCCTTTCCTCTTTGGCCTTTACTCAGATCTCCAGCTCCTATCATTATGGTCTCACCACCCCCTCCATCTCACTCTTGTTAAGAGCATCTATGAACTATTCATTCAAACAGAACCACTCCAGAAACCTGGCAAGGGAGGGACAAAAAGACAAAGTAAATTCTGATAAATTTAAAAAGTTAAAGAGAGAAAGATATATTACTAAGACTATAAAGTAGCAAGACCTGTGCTTTTTGATAGTGCTTTGATAGATCCAGAATGGGCTCTAAAGGCAATTTTATTGGAATAAAGGTGGTGTTCTCTAAGATTGATTACGCTGTACCATGCAGGGTAACAGAAGAAACCATAGCATTTTACACTTAGGAGATATTTAAACCATCTATTCTAATTTCCATCTCTGCCCCCCTCTCTCCATCCCCAAAAGAAAGAGGCTGAAATGTTAAGTGAATTAGAAAAGTTAGGTGTTTTTTTCTAAGCCCTACCAAGCTGTAGCAAAACCAGGTAAAGACCTAATGTCATATTCTTATTGGAAGGTAGTATATTCTACAAATCTTTGTTATTGGGGAATTACAAAATACAGTACAGTACTAAGGCACAGAAAGACTTCAACAAAATAAAGGAATCAGAAAGGAAGGAGCTAGGATTGGTTTTTCCTACAAAATGCTGTGTTAGCACTACAACTAGAGATCCACCCTACCCTTAACATGGGTTTCATAATTCTTTTTTCCTGTGTTCTCAATTCTGATCCTGCTAGAATAAATGCCATTAGAAGAGCTTCCTTCTATCTTTTGTGGCTTCTTACTTTTCAGCAATCTTAACATGGCTCTCCCTTCCACAGAGGGCTGGATGAAATTTGCCTAGTCTTGTCTCACAAATTCATTGGCAATCAAAAAGTTCACTTATGTCATATGCTAAAATCATCCCATACTGATACACCAATACAAATACACAGACTAGAATGCAGTTCCTTTGAGAGAGAGAAATAGACTGTGTATGTAAGAGGGAGTTAAAAGAAGTAGCACTTTTTGAATATATACTACATATCAGGCATAATAATTGGTATTTCACACATTATTTCATAAAATGAGTATAACACCCCCATGAAATAACTCTTATTAACCTAGTTTATACATAGTATTAAGCTTAAAGAAAGTATTTGTCCAAAGTAACACAATACTAAACTACATAACTGTACTAGTATACTAAATGTACTAATGTACTAAATGTACTAATGCACTAAATGTACTAATGTACTAAACTACATAACTACACAAGAAACATAAATTTTCTGGTCTCCATGGTCTCCATATTAGAAAGAGAAAGAGACAGAGAGAGAGAGATTCTGAGATCAGAAACCTTCTTCATTTATTTAATATCAAAATCTATATGCTTCATATACACATTTGAAATAAGCCATTGTGTGTCTGCTTCATTCTATTAAAACTAATTCTAGAACCAGAAGGAAAACTGAAGCTTAGTTTCTCATACAAAATAAATAAAATATACAAACCCCATGGATATAAAGTAACTCATGTAAGATTACATAACAAGTTGATGGCAGGACAGAAATGACAAACTATTTGCATTTATGGTGAACTGGTTACCCTATAAGGTAGGTATTATTACTATCCAGTTTTTTTAAATGAGAAAACTGAAGCAAAGGGAAGGTAATGGCTTATCTAAAATCATAAAACAAGTAACAAGAGGAGGAACAGAGATTTGTCCTCAAACAGTCTGGCTCCACAGCCTGTGTTCTTAACCACTATACTAGAATTAGCCTTTCAATTGCAAGTTGGATCTCCTAATTCCCTTTCCAGCTCCATTTACTGGCAAAAAAAAGTGAACTAGCAACTAAATGAATAACAAAAATGTCTACCTGAAATTAAAATTAAACCTTGCACTTATGAGTTATGCATAAAAGAATCAATAACAGAAACATCAGATAAGAACCTTAGCTTGAAAATTCAAATAGTTCTATTATTTCAATTGAAACTAGATATTACACTAAAATGCAAATGAGTCAATTTATGGAGATTAACCAAGCCTCAAATTTTAAACTATAACTTTTCCCAGCACTACTAATTTCTGCACCTAGCTCATGCTTCCAACTCTAACACATGGATGTTTGTTAAACGAGCTTAACAATTAGAGCCTGTGTCCAGAATCATTCTAAATTGGGACCTTAATTGTTTCTGTTTCATGAGTCAGTGGGTGTAATATTTTATCTGTTGGATTTTTAAATGCCAGTTCCTCATGTTCTGAGCACACTCTTTTGCCCACTCAGTAGACTGGGTCACCAAGACAAAACTTTGAGATAACATGAAAATGAAGTTTTCTCATTCTTTTATTGTTCTTATAAGCAACCAACAGACTAATATCTTCATGGGCTCACCTACCTCTCTCTCTCACTCTCTCTCCTCCTCTCCATTCCTCCCTCCCTCCTTTCATCTCCTCCTTTTCCATTTAGCCAACCCCAACTGTATAAATCACACATTACAATGCCTCTTTTTAAAAATTATTTTTCAAAATTAAAATTCATCCCCTAAAGACTGTGAATTTTAAAAAACAAAGGTTTCATAACTTTTTTCCCTTTTGCACTGTGAACTATCAAACTATAAAAAGAATGTGATATGACCACCATTTGGCTACCACTAAATATATAAACAAACCTCATTAAAAATCAACTGGAAGGTGGGGCACCTGGGTGGCTCAGTGGGTTAAGCCTCCGCCTTCGGCTCAGGTCATGATCTCAGGGTCTTGGGATCAAGTCCCACATTGGGTTCTCTGCACAGCAAGGAGCCTGCTTCCCCCCTCTCTTTGCCTGCCTCTCTGCCTACTTGTGATGCCTGCCTGTCAAATAAATAAAATCTTTAAAAAAAAAAAATCAACTGGAAAGAAAAATTTTGTATCCTGAGTCCCACTTCTTTCTCTGTTATCCATTTGGAAATGAAAAATGAAGAGAGTGGAGGTTACAAGACATTTTTGGAGATGTGCTTAGGCATAATGCTTATAAACCTGAAGGAAACCATAGTGTGGTACAGAAAACCACCACCACCACCACCACCACCCACCCACCCACCCACCCACACACACACACACACACACACAGGCTTTGAGGCCATATAAAACTAATTCTATCACTTCTGTGCTCTGTGATATTAGGGCACTCATTTCACTTACCTAAACCCAAATCCACTTATCTAGAATATGCATAAAGTAACAGGTGTGGCCAAGAGGACAGAAGGAAAATCTAAAAGTCTCAGGAAATAAAAGCAGTAATATAGATAGACTAACCAATGTTATATAGTATGAATAAACCAGACACTCATGCCAGGGGCTGACCCTCTATCTCAGAGGCAAATATTTATACTTGATTGTTGAAATCTGAAGGAAGAAGGTGGGACCAATAATAGGGGTAAAAAATAGATATTAAAGATTCCTTTTAAGGGGAAAACTTAGGAAATAAGGGTCTTAAAGAATAGCCATAAATTCACATGCAACTCTAAACTTCGTGGAGTAAAGGCAAATTGAAATTTATAATGCGCAGAAGGAGGGGTAAATGGGCTCAATGTTGGGAAAATATAGAGTAGGTATGACCCAGTTTTAAAGAGGAAACCGGTAAGAAAACAATTATGAAGAATGTAATAAATATTACCCTGAAAAAAAGAATAGTGAAATAAACAGTGCAATAAATGCCATCATGGAAGAAAGAAGGGACAGGAGTATGTGCAGAGTAACAAAGGCATAAAAGAATATCACAAGTCTGATGTGAGAGGCAAGTAGAGCATGTGGCAGAATAGGAGTCTGAAGAGGTAGAATGGGCCTAGTGGTAAAAGAACTTGTACATTTGCCGAGAATATACAGACCATTAAACTGAAAAGTGATATGATCAGATACAACATTAGATCCACTGAACAGCAGAGTGGAAGATGTATTGAAGGTAAGTGACCAATTAAGTTCTTGCAGTCATCCTGGCAAGAGATGAGAAGGTGGTGATGTGTTTTGAAGTGGGGAGGTGAGATATTAAGCAAAAGAATGGGTTTTGAATTCAACTACCAACCAAAACAAGTAAATTATATAGTACAATATTGAAAGCTATAAGTTTGTTTTTAATTCAGGTCCAAATACTTGTTTTAAACATCAGGTCCAAATGTTTGTCATGTGGAAACAAACAATTCCTTCCAATGAAAAGCTTTTATCCACAAAAAGCACATCTCAAACAGGGAAATCTTCTTTATTATCTATTTTTTGATCACTGTTCTTCTGTCTGAACAGATGGGAAATTCCTCCTCCTAATCCAAGGGAGGGCAGAAACTTCAAACTTTCTGGCATGGGTTTACAAAGAGTGCTTAAATCTATTATAACAACATAGTGTGGGAGTATTTCAGCACAGGTTCGAACAGTTTCAGGTTTATCATTACCTTCTGAGAATACCTTTGATAAATAAAGCTTTAGAAGAAAGTAAGGCTAATGCCTCAACTCTCTCGAATAGAAAGGAATTATTCTCTGCTGTTTTTAACATTCAAACCCTCATGGGCAGGATTCCTAAACTGCTGATCACTAGAAGTGATAGCAACATATTCCATCCTTTAGAGTGAAATTATATAAATGTTAGGGGTTTTGTTTAGTTCCCCCCCAACCCCAAGGAGGCATATTATGTACATGTAGGGGAAGAATCTTCCATTTTTTAAAATCTCCACTTTAAATTTGGAACAAATATTCCCAAATAATCTTTTCCAACTCCATATCCTTACCTTTTCTCCTTTTATTTTTCTCTCTCTCCTCCTTCTCCATATCCAAAATAACAGATATCTGTTTGTGTGTTTGCTTGTGGAAGAGGTGTTAGTGAGAAGATATTGATCAAATTCTTTGCTCCCATAATCTCTCTCACATAAAACCACCTCATTGCCATGGCCCACATAGAAATAATAACAGGAAAACAGGCAGTAACAGAAAAGAGAAGGCAAAAGAATCACTAAGAATGAAACATGGACCAAGCTGAAGAAAGATCAGAACATACTGATACAGTATAATTACTGAATTGGAAGGTATCTTCGAAATCTTCCAATCTGGGGCACCTGGGTGGCTCAGTGGGTTAAGCCTCTGCCTTCGGCTCAGGTCATGATCTCAGGGTCCTGGGATGGAGTCCAACGTCGGGCTCTCTGCTCAGCAGGGAGCCTGCTTCCCCCTCTCTCTCTGTCTGCCTCTCTGCCTACTTGTGATCCCTCTCTCTCTCTGTCAAATAAATAAATAAAACCTTTAAAAAAAAATCTTCCAATCTAACTACTTTGTTGACAATCTAACACAAAGGAGCACTATGGTAGATTGGAAGGCATGAGAAGACAATTGAGATGATTAAGCCTTTCAAACTTAATCTGGCAAGGAGTTTAAGGCTGCCAGCCCAAGAGATGTATCCTGGGAAAGGACAGGCCTGAACTCTGTATATTTGAAATTGGAAGAGGCTGCACTGACTTTCGGTATGTAAAGAGTGTAAAAAGTATCAAATACTACCCAATTTATTCCTCTAAATTCTTCAACTGACTCAATGAGCCATTTCCAATTGCAGGGATGTTTTCATGCCTCCGAATTTTATGTATTGATTCTCAATTTGAAAAACACAAATGCATTTTAGATTTTTTTTTTTTTTTTGACAGACAGAGATCACAAGTAGGCAGAGAGGCAGTCAGAGAGAGAGAGAGGAGGAAGCAGGCTCCCCACGGAGCAGAGAACCCGACAAGGGGTTTGATCCCAGGACCCTGGGATCATGACCCGAGCTGAAGGCAGAGGCCCTAACCCACTGAGCTACCCAGGTGTCCCCACAAATGCATTTTAAATGTACCTTAAGGCACTGCTTTTGCTGTAGTGCTTCTTTTGATATAGATCCTTCTTATAATTAAAATAATTTTTCTACTGGAGGCAGATGAATCCTCAACATTTATTCACCCCTTTGGTTTTGGTAGTCCATCAGAAACAACATAATGAAATAAAAGAGATAGTCCTACTCTCCTGTTCTCCTTAGCCATCCTCAATCACTAGTTGCCTAACCCCAAAATATCATATATTTTAAATTGAGGATAATACCTTTTAATAATTACCTAGCTCAAATCAATTATTTTATCTATGAAGGCATAGTGGCCTAGAAGGAAAGGTGATGGACAAAGGGTTGGGAATAGAACCTGAGTGGCCTGCCTTCCAACCTAGAAAATACAAGCTGCAAGAATGGCCCTGGCGTGGTATGTCTGCTACCCAGCTAGGCTTGCTGGACTAGAATAGATTGTCTGGTTTCACCTCTCACGGGCAAATCTCCCCCCACCACATACCTCAGCTACATCCATATTTCAGTACTTTTAGTCATCATATTATTGTCATCGCCATATGTACCAAGCACTGTTTTTCAAATGCTTTATGAACAATGTCTAATTTAGTCATCAGAAAATCCAATGACATAGGTTCTTCAAAGTAAAAAAGGCTAAAAAAAAAAAAAAATCAGAAAACAGACTGAAGCCAAACAGATGTGCTGGTAATAAAGCATCAAGCTTCCTGAAATAAATTCAAGTTTCTGGCTAAATACATAGCTGGATAGGAAAAATGAAGCATATCATTCCCTTACTCAAGAGCGATCCTAGCTTGACAGTAAAATTGCTAAACAGTCTGGCACTAGTCCACATACCTAATCCCATTTCCCACAACCTTAATGCAGTATTATACTTCTCTGGGTCCCCTTTATATGCTATGAATGCAGTAAGTTATGACTTAATGGGTTTTTCCTCACTAAGATCACAGGGTACTTAAGATGTAAGCTACATGATGGCCACTACAGTTTTAGAAACTCACCACAAACTCAAGAATACTTGCTGACAGGAATGATCACTACAGGCATAGCTACAAGTACCACAAGTAACAAAGGAAGAAACTGGAAAACACTGCAATAAAATCAGTATACCTGAATGCTATATGATTGAAAAAACATGACTGGCCAATCGGAAGATTGGTAAAAAGTTAGTGTAGCTTATTCATAAAAAGCCACAGATAGGCTCTTTTGTAAAGAAGTGGTAAGAAAGGGATCCAGAGGCAATATTACTAACTAAAATGTAGTATATAATTGGGAGTAAAAGTGACCAAATATTACATTATTAAATAAATAATCCTGACAGAACACAGAATTGATAAATAAACTGAGTCCAGATATTAGGGGGGGCAGAGAAAAGGAGAAAGAGCAGAGGAGAGGAAGGCAGGGTCAGGATATAAAGAGATAAATAAGAAAAATAGCAGGGAATGGAGATTTACTGCTCTTCAGTGAGTCCTTGGAAGATGAAAAATATCATACCTTTGAAGAGATCAGCATAAGATATGTGAATGAAGCTCCTCTAACCTACTGACCTTTAGATGTCATAAAATACAAGAAAATATAAAATATACATTTGTAATTTATACATTAGCAAGAATTCTCTGGATGCTTAGAACCCTTAAACTTCAAACACCCAGTTAATAAGCTTCAAATATCACATTTTGCTAGCAAAGAGGAAAAACTATACACTAAGACACAACTCAAGAAACTAAAAAGATAAAAAGGACAAGGAATTGGCAGCAAGGTGTTGCCAATCCATAAAAACAAAAATAAAAATAAAGTGAGGTTGGGTAAGAAATCTGAAAAAGAAAAATCTGTTGACCCTCAGAAATGTTAGATTCTTAATTGTGATACTCAGGCAAGAGAGTGTGTAATCCAGCATTTCCCAAAGTTACATGCAGAGTAGTAAATTCTTCAAGCCCAAATAGATAAGAAAGAGGCAGACTGCAGGAGATTCTTTGGTCAAATAAATCTGCACAATAATGGGTTAAACAAAGTTAAAAATATTTTTATTTTTTTTTCTTTTGGCTAAAATTCTTACACGCTAGTGTACAATGAGAATCTCCAAGAGGATAGATTATGTTGCGTTTCTAAAACTTAGTTGACCACTGAATTTTTAAAAGACTGTCTCATTAGAACAGACTTAGGGAAAAATGAAAGACAAACCAAAAGGTTAAATGGTTGCCTTTGTTCTTGAACTTTTCTAAGGAGTGAGAAGAACAAAGACCATCTACTGTATTCCAACAAATCTTAAGATCATACTGATTATGAGATGCAGCATTGATCTTATGTATTATGAAGAAAAGATGCTGCCAATTAAACTGACATGTCATCAACTGTAAAATGTTTCTCAATGTCAATAACTTCAAAAGTAATGGTTAAGAGGAATGATTAGAAAATATGTAATCCATTTACTGTTATATAGATTGTCTACTGAATAACTTGAACAAATACTTTTCATACATCTTCCTATGGCATAGTCCCCAAATCTGGTATAAGACAGCACACTAAAGGGGGCACCTGGGTGGCTCAGTGGGTTAAGCCACTGCCTTCGGCTCAGGTCATGGTCTCAGGGTCCTGGGATCGAGCCCCACATCGGGCTCTCTTCCGGGAGCTTGCTTCCTCCTCTCTCTCTGTCTGCCTCTCTGCCTACTTGTGATCTCTGTCTGTCAAATGAATAAATAAAATCTTTAAAAAAAAAAAAAAAAAGACAGCACACTAAAGAACTGCCATAGATCCCCTCAGGTGTTTACCGTACAGATACAGCGAAGGACTTTCAGTAAGTTATTAACTTGTGGGGCTTCAAGTTCCACATCTGATTATGGGTAAGTAAATTCTCTTTCTTTTCTTCCTCCTCCCCTTTACTAATTCATCCTAGCATTCTATTATCTCGACAGAATATATTTGATCTCTTTAGCTAAAACTTCCTCCTGGTCTTCAATTCTTGTTTAATTTTCTGTAAACATGAAGAATACCTAATCAATGCTCCCCTTGCAAAATCCTTCATACAAATGAAAGTACTTTCAAACAAATATAAGTACAAGAAAGAAAAAGAAACTTTCAAGAACATGTCATATTTAATGAATTTATTAAGGTCAAATTAATGCATGTAAAGAAATCTATGCAAGCCTTTCAAGTTGTTTTTACCAAATCAAGCATAGTGTTTAGTTGGAGAGGGGGCTCTTATTTGACAAATCAATATACTATTACTGTATGAACTAATTTCTGTGGAGCATAAAACATTTTTCTCAAGACCTGATAAATTATCAAGCCAAAAAGAAAATGAATTGTATTGAATAATTTTTAAGGAAAAAAAGGCATCAAGCAAGGGAGAAATTAAACACAAATGACACAAGGTTCATAAAAGGGCTTTAACAAAATCAACATGGTAACTATAGGTCTAGTCAACAGATTAAAAAAAAAAAAAAAAAACATAAAGCCAAACAAAAACCTAAATACTAAAGAACGATTAAGCAAGTTGCCAAAAGACAGAATACTTTGGTGGGATGTCAATCAGTAACACTGAGCTGACAACTGTGCCTTAATTAATTTTGAAACTGTTTCCAATTAGTTGGTATAGAACACTAGAGGCTTCATGCTGCCTATGACTCAGTGCACTGACTCATCCACCAAAACTTTTCTTACAGAAGAAATATCCAAGCACCCGCCAGGATGCAAGATCAAAAGGAAAGAAGGTTCACCAACCTTCTTAGTTAAAGGCCTGTGATAAATTTAGATGACCGGAAGGATACAAAACAACTTTCCAGAAAGGTTTAATAGTCAGAAATAACTTGAAAAATTTGATTTGTTAACAAAACAATGAAAATATATTACCTTAAAATCAGTTTTACAAATATAACCATAAAGAATGCTAGTTTTTTAAAACTATCTAGAGGATATAAATAACTAATATTAGAGTGTTTAATTAAATGTACCTATTCATTACATGTAACCATCCCATCTTCCTAACTCTTTGAAATAGCAATGGAAATGATATTTAGATACAAACAAAAGCCTAAAATCATCAAAATATATTTAGCCCATGGGAACTTTCTTGTAATTTCTTTTTCAGATTTACTTTATCCTTAGTGTGATCCAAGATTACTGACCTTTCTGGAATTAATATAAATAATTGCCTTAAATGGTTCTTCCAAAAAAAACCCCCACAAAACATAATATAAAAAAGAAGGCAAGTAACTAGCTTTCCTTGCTTTTAGTTTAAAATTTACCTCTACCTAACTCAAACATTTTATTAAATCACAGAGTTATAACAAAGGCAACTATTTTTAAGATATTTAAAAATGTTTTGAGGTTGGGAGAATGGGTAGAAGATGAGAGAAAAGAGGAATGAAAGACTCCTGCCTGCAGGGAAGACAAACAAGACCCTTTATTCACAAAATAGAGACTAAGAGCGGAGGTGCTCCACAGGCCACAGCCAGTCTCAATATCCTGGAGAGCCTAGAAGATCTAGTGAGAGAAGTCAAAGTTAATACCAAGTCAAAAGAGATCCATTAGGCTGTAGATGTCTACATGTAATTTTTAACCCTTTGTGATTCAAAGAAAATCTGAGATGAGTTACAAAGATAAATTAGCACAGAAAGTAAGAAAGTAAAGAAATGGAGATGGAGAGGGGATTAAGGTGGTAATAAAGATGGAAGAAATAAAAAAGTATAGTTAAAATCAGTAGTAAGACTACTAATCAAAACACAGAACACAAAATGTTCATGCCCTTTGATAAAGGCAGCCACATGAGTGTCCCAGAAACCAGTGCAAAGAAACATGCAGATGCCTCAATTGCCACATCCACAAAAAATTAAACACCCACATTTACACACATACACAAGTCACAGTTGTTCAAAATCAGTCTTCCTACTTACTGCATGTTGAAAAAGATTCCCTATCAGTCCTCATAAAGAAATCACAATAAACTACATTCTCCTACATCCCTGGAAGTGAACACAACAATGGATTTCAAAGCTGTGTTACCTTTCATATCCCTTGAAATAAGTAAGCTATAGAATAACATGATTCAGTAAAACCAATTTTAAGAAAGTGAAAATATAATATAAGCATAGTACACTCCTTCATAAATTTTATTTCCTCCAAACTTTTTACAAATATTAAATGGCAAAGGGTTCAAAGTCATAATCTAAGGCAAGAACCTGGACTATAGCTATTTTATGTTGTTTGTTAAAGAGAAAGGCTAAATATTTTACCAGTAAGCGAAGCAGGAAATATGGTAGATACACACATATGAAACCTAATGAGCCATATGAGAATACCTGCTTAAATTAAACAAGTGCTTACTGAGTTTCATTACATAAAAGGTAAGGTAGTACTTACTAAGAATACAATGGTGAACTTGTCCTCCACCCTCCCAAGAGTAGAATATTGGGGACTACATGCAATTAAACAATTACAGCGATGAAAAGGAAAATAAGGTTCAGTGCTAACTGGAGAAGAACCCAACCTGGAAATGAAATGTCAGAAAAGAAACCATTTTCAAAGAAACCATTATCTAAGCTGAGACCTGAAGCAGGAGTTAGCTCAGAGGTTCCAGTCAGAGGTCAACACTTCTAGGCTCACCTTCTTAATTCAAACCATTAAATAATATAGCTACTTAGGGATCAGGACACTCTTTCATTTACTCAATGACAGGCAAAATAATCTAAGCCTATGGCTTCAATTTTTACTTATATGCTAAAAACTCGGTGATATAACAAAAATCATTAATATGTCATTGTTCCCAGAAGTGTTCCCTGACTTACCTGTCCTAAGCCAGCAAAAGAACATCCGACTTTGTGCTCCTAGTTTCCCTACCCTCCACAGCATGGAAGACCCTACGTTGTCAAATCAGGAAAAAATTACATCAATTAAAATAATGCAGAGCAAAAAAAATAAGATAAAGGATGAATAAGTGTAAAAGTTGGCCTGGATAGGAGGAGAGGGGCAGCTTCTTCAGGAGCTTTGAAAAAGGGGTGGAAAAGCAGCTGCAGACAGACAAAATAGGAAGACAGAAAAGAGGAAAGGTATCAGATAGTACTGTTGGGAATCAGGAGTCCCATTCACAGTTTTAAAAAATGCATAAAGGTTTTGCATTATTTTGAAGTAACTGCTATTTTACTGGACTGTGTTCTTTTGACCACAACACTCCTCAAGGACTACATCACATAGTAAGGACTTCATAAGAAATGCATCTGACAAACTTTTTTGTCTCATGTTCATACCTCTCCATTAAGCTTCCAAACAATGCGACTAACTAGCTCTGGAAAATCCATTTTGGCTGTTTAAAAAGATCTAAAAACACATCCAAAACAAAATACAACATCTTCCTTTAAAAAAATTAAGTCTTTATCCATCCAGTGACAAGGCCGAACAGCTTCATTAACAGCTCCTTTTAACTCTTCATCTCTCATATCTGACTCCTCACAACATTCTGCTTATTTTAAATACAAAATCTCTCAGATCTGCCCACCTCTCTCCATCTAAACTGCCATCACACTAGTCCAAACTACCAATACCTCATGAGATCAATTCAGTTGCTTTCCAACTGTCTCTTTTCATCCACCATTGCATAACCATTCCCAGGCTACCACTTCTAATTCATTGTCCACAAGGCAATCTGAACATTCTTTACAAAACCCATATCCAATCTAGTTACCCCACAACCCCCGATAAAAAAAACTTTTTAATGGATTCCCCCTGCTTCTTATTTTATTTTTTTTAAGAGATTTTATTTATTGGGGCACCTGTGTGGCTCAGTGGGTTAAGCCTCTGCCTCTAGCTCAGGTCATGATCTCAAGGTCCTGGGATTGAGCCCTGCATCGGGATCTCTGCTCAGCCTGCCTCCCTCCCTCTCTCTGCCTGCCTCTCTGCCTACTTGTGATCTCTCTGTATCAAATAAATAAATAAAATCTTTAAGAACATTTTCTTTATTTGCGAGAGAGACAGTGAGAGAGAGCATGAGAGGGGAGAAGGTCAGAAGTAGAAGCAGACTCCCCATGGAGCTGGGAGCCCCATGCAGGACTCCATCCCAGGACTCCAGGATCATGACCTGAGCCGAAGGCAGTTGTTTAACTGAGCCACACAGGCACCCTCCCACTGCTTTTTAAAAATAAAGACCAAAATCCTTATATAGTCCCAGGCCTAGCATTTTCTGATCTACCTTCCTTTCTTTCCATCTCTTCTTTATTGTCTACCCTTAGCTACACTGGTGGTCTTCAGGTTTCTCAAAATTATTCTGCTTCCTCCCACAACTGTATTTCACATATTCTTCACTGTCAGGAATGCTCTTTCCTGTTCTTTAGATCTAACCTCACAAGCCTTTCTCAAACTCCCATACTAAATCAGAAGTCTGTTAGTTACTCTCACAGAGGTGCATACCTTTCCTTGATGACAATTATCACAGTTGAAACTTTATTTGTGTGTATTACTTCTGCATTCCTGTGCTGCATAGTGAATTACCCTCAGTTTAGGGGCTTAATACAATAAGTATTTATTCTCTCACAGTTTCTATGAGTCAGGAATAAAGAAGCAGTTTAACCAGGTGATTCTGGCTTGAGGTCTTTCACAAGGTTGCAGTCAGTGCCACCCAGTACTACATTCATCTGGCTTGTTTGAGGCTGGAGGATCTGCTTCCAAGATGGCTCACTTACCTGGTGTTAGATATTAGCAAGAGACCTTAATTCCACCCTGTGGCTACTTTAGCATCCTAATGGCATGGTAACTGGTCTCCCTAAGCAAGCAATTAATCTAAGAGACAGCAAAGAAGAAGCCATAATTTCTTTCCTGACAGCTTCAGAAGTCAACCACCATCATTTCTGTAATATCTTACTGGTTACACTGGTCAACCCAATTCATTGCGGGAAGAACTACAAAGAACATGGGTATCAGAAGATGAAGATCAACGGAAGCCATTTCTAAACTGGATATCACAGTGTGTTCACTAATGTTTTTTTAAATCTTCCCTAATATATTAAACTCCAGGACCTAGACAGAAGTGCTTAATCTGAGTCATAACTCCCAACCGCAAGGTGCCCTATTTCCTGCCATATTTCAGAAACAAACACTTTAAAGTACTCTACACCTGCCTCATATCCTCTACTCCCTGGCCCACTCCTCTAAGAGACATTTTTTTTTTAATAAAAGATTTTATTAAAAAAATAGGCAGAGAGACAGATGGGGTGAGGAGAGGGGGAAGCAGGCTCCCCGCTGAGCAGAGAGCCCAATTCAGGACTCGATTCCAGGACCCTGGGATCATGACCTGAGCTGAAAGCAGAGGCTTAACCCACTGAGCCACCCAAGCGCCCCTAAGAGACATTTTTAAAGTCAATTTTTAACATTCCAAAAAGAAAAACTTAAAAAGTTACATACCCTAAGATTTTTTATCTTTTTCTTAAATCAGATTACCCTTAAGTAATACTCCCAGTTAGGATTTTGTTAGTTATGACATGATATATTTTAGCAAATACCACATATTAAAATGTTTTATTTTGTAAGTTGCAATTAATTTCCTTACGCATCATTATTCTGATAAGTCTATGGACTTCCAAATCTGAGAAAATGAAAATTGAAAGTTAAAAAATATACCTTCCCTTTAATCTTATCACACTCTTGCTGATTTCCAGAATCAGTATTAATTCAATATTTTATTCAGATAAAACATGGTAAGATTATAATACACAGTGGGGAAATAGAAGGATCTGAAATTTGATTTTCATAGAACTTTTCAGGAACTTGTCATTTGTGGCAAAAACAACAAACAAACAAGCAAACAAAACACTGTACCATGTATCAAAGGTAAAGAAATAATTCTCATCTAATATACCACATGCCACACCAAAGTGAATTTCAAAGGACAAATGACTGAAAAACTCACTTTAGGGTAAATATAAACTCAATTATAGTTTATGAAAATCTCATTGGGGGAAGCCCCCACAGAATGAACTTAAAAGCAGCTGAAATTAATTTAATTGATTTAATAGATTCATTTTCAAGATTAACAAAGGCCCATGATAAAAAGAGAAAGACAGCAAGAACAAATTATTTCCTACCAGTTTAAAACACAGCTAATGTATTAAGGTTAAGGGACATGAATAAATTGGATTTTATGAATTATCTAATTTTTCTCACATAAAAATGATATGTATTTTAATAAAGAAGAAATGTAACTTAATAAAAAGAAGCCACCCATGCATATAATTGTGATATAATTACATAGTGCCATTTCAATCAGCTAGGTGACCATCAGTGCTCTATTTCAAGACCATATCAGTTGCTATGACCTTTCATAGGAAAGAATAAAAAAAAAAGTGTCCATTTTTTACAACTCTGGCTTATCTGCAGGGAAACCCAAGAAGCATAACAATTAATGTTAATCACAATGATTTTCTTGCCATGGGCATTTCTCCCAAGAAACATACTGAAAGTAGGAATAAATTTCACAAAGCATGTATACCTCAGGAATTACTTCTAATCTTCACTATTAAGGATAGGGTTTTACATCACAAAGGAAGCTATAAAAACCTCATCAAACCTCACTTATCCCTAATCATTTTTTTATCATCCTAAATTTTTATTTAAAATGGAAACTACTATTCCATATTACAAAAGTTATCTAATTTAAAATAAGTGCAACATCTAAATACCACAACTTGAATTTAATCTTTCAAAAGCAATACTTTTGATTAAGATCCCCAGTAGTAAACTGCTGCAAATGAGATGATTCTTCCAAAATAACAAAAACTGTTAAAATTGGACAAAGGTGACACTATTAAAAGTTTGTCAGTTTGAACAAAAGATGAAACTGCAATGATTCTACTGCATTTTAGTACAATTGGATATGTCCATAAGCAAACAGAAATTCGGTGATTACAATTTTATTCAATACCTTTACTGATGTCAAGAAAAAATGAGAATAGACATTTAAATGGGAAAGATAAGGCATTCATACCTATCTTCATATAGAAAAAGAATGCCTGGAAATTAGCAGAAAGGAAGTACTAATGATGTAAATATGGCAGCTAATTGAATTTAAATAATAAAAAAAAGCTTTAAAAAAAGGAAGTAAAATGTTAATGTAGCTAAAAGACAAATTCTGCTGAAATTATACTCTTCACCAAATCTAGTCAAGAATTCTTTCCAGGTCATCAAGTGTTAACATATAACTTGGCTGCCAACTCCATATGGGCTGGGAATGTCTTGGAGGAAGGAGTTAATGAGGACAGGAGGCTAAGACGGTAAGAAAATTTTACTACTTTGCAGATTTCAACTTTTTATCAGGATTCTACTTGAAACTTTGTCGCCAGGTCATTCTCTGCCTCATACCTCTATCATACTAGGTCACAATACAAACAGAACCATTTTCCTTGGATCCAATCCACATGCTACTCTTCCTTCCCCTAACCCAGTGGTGCCCAACAAGAGCATTTTGAAATGTGCTTAGGTGATACAGAGAATTAGAGGATGCCACTAGCTTTTAATGGATGAGGTACAGGAATGCTGTATGTCTTGCAATCCACAGCACAGTGCTGCAAAAGAACCCAAATTCTATATCACATATAGCTCAGGAAGGGGGTAGAAGAAAGGGAAGGATAATTAAGTCTGAGAAACTGAACTTTAATTTACATATCACACAGTACTTTTTGCAAGAATTTAATATACAGTGAATTACCTAGGAATGTAACTATTATGTAAATTGAGAGCAACTTTACCAAGAATAGCTTTCCATTTCAGAAAATCAATTCATATTTAGCAATGCCACTTGTCATATTTAAGTGATCAATAATCAATAGGATATCCCTTTGTCAGTCTGCATCCAATCATTCTGATTGTAAATACAAACTCTGACAACATGTCCATCTCAAATCCAGTAACCTCTACCTCTTATGCTCAGTTACTGGATCTTCTCATAAGTTCAAGATGTTCTAACTCAACATTTTCAAATCAATTACCCTAATCTTTAAGCACAAGTACTCCAGTTCTCATGGGTACATAAGAACCAAAGTTCTTGCTCTCTTTCTCTCTCTCCCTCTCCATACTACTTATTCACTGCTTCATCCGTCATATTTTATTGAGTGACATCATAACCTTTATGGTTTAAATAATGCCTTGCAGATGACTCCTTAAATTATTTCTTTTTTCTTTCTTTTTTAAGATTTTATTTATTTATTTGACATAGAGAGAGCACAGGCAGGCAGAGTGGCAGGCAAAGGGAGAGAGAGAAGCAGGCTCCCCACCATGCCTGATGTGGGACTCGATCCCAGGACTCTGAGATCATGACTGGAGCCGAAGGCAGATGCCTAACCGACTGAGCCAGCCAGGCGTCCCTAAATTGTTATTTCTAATCTGGTCTCCTTTTTGCTCCAGACTAATTCAGTCAACTCCCTCCTATATAGGAGAAACTAGATGTCCCGGAGGCACCTCAAATACCCAAATAAAAATTAATTCATCATCTTTCCCCCAAACCTGATCTTCCTCCATTATTCTCCGTATCATGTAGCAGCACCATGCTCCATCTGATTACTCACACAAAAAAGAAAATATTAATTAATTGTGATATTAATCCACAATCCACAGCCAAAAAGATGACAACACAAAAATGTTGAGTTCTCACTGAATACAAAGCAAAGGAGGGACACACATAAGCATACATACACAACATACACAAGTAGCATACAATCTAACCATAACTACTGACAATTAACATATTAGCCAGACAACTTAACAGGTGGTTCTTCCCAGAATATTTTCATTTTATAGAGACTCTTGTTTACACTTAAGGGTAATAAGTCCTTAAGATACAGAAATTGGAGAAAAGTCATTCCAAGAGAATAGAAAGTATTCAGTCAGTTCTGGCAGGGAAAAAAAAAAATGGTGGCATGATCAAACTTGGTAATTTGAGAATGATAGTTTAATTAAGGGACTACTTACAAAGACATAGACAGAGTTTAAGGGACAGTGCACAGTTCCTGGGGATCTAGCATCAACAGGAGACATTACCATCCCTAAGCCTGAAGGTCAAGAGGAATAAGGATTACCAGTGATTATCAAAGAGGGTTAGTTATATAGTGAGGGTCTCCTGACAAGAAGATAGCTTTGAGGAGAAGATACCATCCAATTCAAGGCAACACAAGGGAGGGTATCAGAGAAATAAGTACCCTGACTTCACTTTCCCCTCACCTCTAATCTCCAGCTGGTATCAACCAAAGCCAAAGGGCAGGGGAGCTAGATGATGTAGTTGGGAAAGGTCAGCCTCCCAGGACACAAATAGGGTAGATAGAGAGAGAGTGGTTCTGGAAAAGTAAACAGAAGAAATCCAGTCCATTTATAAAGTTAACTCTGATAATTACAAATAATCTGTTATAGTTTATAAGAACCCTTAAAGAGGATATAGTTTCAGAATCTTCCTTCTCCATATTAGAAATTGAGACTTTGACAATCAAGTGATATTTCCAAGTTCACATTATCAGATTGGAGTAATACATGTACTAAAAGCTAAGTCAGGTGATAATTTCCATTACACCTCATAAGTTCTGTAAACTTCCATCAAACAATAAAATACTCAAGTCTCCAAAAGCAGAAGCATCTTTCCAAGTGCATCTCAAATGCTACCTTCTCCATGATGCATTTTCTAAAGAACCCTATTTAACATAATCGCTCCCTCTTCTAATTTGAATAATATACCTTTCTTATAACACTTATCTTTTCAACTAGTATTACTATTATGGTCATCTACATATGAATTATTCTCACCTGTTGAATTATAAACCCTGGGAGAATTTTAAATCCATCCCCACACATACCACTCAACACATGGCTGCCTTAGTGGTGTGCTCCTTAAGTGAGAGAAAACCCACCTCTTTTCTCCATGAATTCCAAAGCTACTTTACCTGAGCTCTTTCTCCACCAACTCTAGATTTAGATGATCAAATTGTATTCAGTGCCTTCTTAATACTTGTATTCCACAAACATAAAATAAGCCTTCAGTTAAGATAAAATATTCTGAGTATTGATTATCTCCTCTTTGTTTATTCACCCCCAATTCTGTTAACCCCTAGATCCCCAAACACAATGCTAGACACATAAAAAACATTCAATACATACTTACTGGATTGAGTTTTTAAGTTTTTTTTAGAGCATACAAAAGAACTATAAGTAATCTGATATAACTTAAATATTGCCCCCCTAGTCATTATGTTAGAAAGAAAAAAGTTCAAAAACCAATACCAAAGTAGATGAGTGTGCCTTCTGCAATCTAACAAAATCAATATAATAAAATGGAGGGGATCTGGGTGCCTGGGTAGCTCAATCAGTTAAAAGCATCCGCCTTCAGCTCCCACTGTAACAAAGGAAGAAAGAGAGAGAGAGAGAGAGAGAGAAAGAAAGAAAGGAAGAATGAAAGAAAAAAAGAAAGGGAATTAAGGAAAGAAAGAAAACTGGGGGAAAATCTAAACAATTTCAAATGTTCAAGATAACTACATATATCTATTCATGGACATGTTGACCCAAAGTCCACTGACCTGCTGTGTAAATGAATTCAATTTAAAAGAGCGCTCATTTCTGATTCAGGAGAATAAATTAACATAACAAAAAGGAAAACCATCGAAGGCTAATTGATGTATTTTGTCAATTTAGTAGTGTTTCTGTACTCTCCTAAAACACCATTAGTACTACTTTAAATATAGTCTAAAAAATTCTGTTGATAGTCGACACATTCCCAAATCACCTAAGATAATTAAATAAAGCATCACCCATAAAATGTGAATGACCAGAAAACTAATCTGAAAGGACTTATAGTTTTCTATTCACATTTTAACAGGAAATCATATATCCCTGAATTGAGTAAAGAGAAAGAATAGTGAATGCATAATTTCTCCTCCTTTTTGAACTTTTATATAAAACATGAGAAAACAAAAGCACAACCAAAGATTCATATAACATGTCCATTGCAAAAAAAAAAAAAAAAAGTTAGGTTTCTATCTCTAGCAGTAATATTATCTCGTGGAAAACCATACAAAATATAACATGTCCAATTTTTAAAGAATATTGAAAGTGTTTATAGCAAGCACACACATTTCATGTTAATTTTCAGCAACTGACAATAAATTTACAAAAACCATATTCCCTGAATGCCTCTCTTACACATCATACAAATTCCATTTTCAAGTTTGAACATCATGTACATGTGAGATAAATTATTCTTATTTTAAATATTCTTATTGACTATAAGTGTGGTATATAGTACACCTAATAGCAACATACATTCATTTAGAGATTATACTATTATTTCTAGTTAATTGGTTTTCTATTTTTACATTTTTTTACTTATTTACTTTTTGGGTTTTTTTTTAACCCAATCTATTCAATATTATCGATACATAAGTAAGGAAGCAAGGTTTATGCCTTGATTAAAACAATTGCCATAGGAAATGCCTACAGATCATTCAACGGAAACACACACAAGAAGAGCCTTGCTCTTCTTCATTAGGTATGAATATTATATATAATACATCAAGTGGGTCCAAAAAAACAAAATTAAAATTCACAACTTAAGCAGGTGTTCCCTGTTACTTAATTTACACCAAACCCTTACCAGTCTCTGAAAGGTAATAAGCCAACTAATACATTGAAAATTAGCTATACTGAAGCTATAAACACATGAAAAGAAATACAGCAAAATTCAAATAATGGACCAGAGATTGGTAACCTCCTGTTCCAAACTGGCAACTGTCTGGGCAATTTCCTTAGAATTCCTTTTTATAAATAAATGTGTCAAGATCAGTAGTGATACAGTATTAGCTTGATTAGTTGGATCTATGTGGTAAAGTTTATTCAACATAAAACAATATCAATGAAAAGCTTTGAAATAAATTCATTTTATAAGATTTAGCTTCTAGATGAAATACAATAATGCATATATTGTAGCAAGTGGGTGTTTTGGAATTTGGATGAAAGACTGCTAATTACAGCAAGGGAAGAGTTAATTCTAAATATAAACAAGAAAACAGTCCAGGTATTGAAGGTGTTACAGATCAATTTTACCTTTTACTTGAGCTATTCACAGTGCCAGACAACAACCTCTTCTTCAAATCCTGGGGTACTAAGCCAAAAGTGATGAATTAGATAAGACTAGGTAGCCATTCACATTCCAATTTAGCTTTACATACATAACAACTTCTCTAACCCCTTCTTTTTCTAACTCCCAAATTCTTTTGCATCTTTGACATTCAATGTGAGTGTTACCCAAGAATTTCTTTTATCTGCTTTGATAACCATATCTAATCTTGAGAGTTTAAATACCACCTGTGTGGTACATTCAATCTCCATGTCTAGTTCCAAACTCTGGTCTTTTCTTTTTTTTTTTTTTTTTAATTCTTTTTTTTTTTTTTAAGATTTTATTTATTTATTAGTTAGAGAGAGAGAGTGAGCACAGGAAGACAGAGAGGCAGGCAGAGGCAGAGGGAGAAGCAGGCTCTCTGCCGAGCAAGGAGCCCGATGTGGGACTCGATCCCAGGACACTGGGATCATGACCTGAGCCGAAGGCAGCCGCTTAACCAACTGAGCCACCCAGGCGTCCCAACTCTGGTCTTTTCATTTCCATTGGTGAACATTTCAAATGAAAGCCCCAACTCTTCAAATCCAATTGTCCCTCTTTCCAAGTCTACCCCCAAATAGGTTTTAAATCCAGGTTCCATGCTAAACCTGAGGGCAATGACAAAGAGGAAAGGGCAAGGTTCCAGATCTCCCACAGGATAATAATGTTCCTGTATCATTAACGTTCCTTAGACATTCCATCATGTTCTAAAATTTTGCCTCCCTGAGCAAATGTGGCTTTTGCATACTTTTTTTTTTTGCCTTTGTACAAATAGTTCTATTAGAATTCCCTTCCTCTCCTTATCTACTTAGAAAATTCAGTTACTTCAGAAAATGTGTATCCACCTCATCTCTTCTCTGAAACCCCAGGCAGAATTGTTTCCCTTACTACAATCCCAAAGCAATCTATACATATCTCTGTTATAGAATGCTTTATTCCAGATAGCTCTTTTACCACAGACTGCTTTTTTTTTTTAATATTTTTTAAAAGATTTTTTATTTATTTATTTGACAGATAGAGATCACACAAGTAGGCAGAGAGGCAGGCAGAGGGGGGGGAGGGGAGAAGCAGGCTCCCTGCCAAGCAGAGAGCCCGATGTGGGACTCGATCCCAGGACCCTGGGATCATGACCCGAGCAGAAGGCAGCGGCTTAACCCACTGAGCCACCCAGGCGTCCCCAGACTGCTTTTTTATACCCCCATTACCTAACATAGTGTCTAATATAAAAATGGTATTTTAATAAATGTCCTGTGTTTTTTACCTCCTAAATCTCTCTCGTATCTGTCCTTTCCTCCCCAACTCCACAACTATCACCACTCATAACTTTTTATCTGGATGAAAGCCTCATAATTGGTCTGGACCAATCCATTCTCAAGAATGAAGACAAAATGATCTTTTAAAAAGGCAAACCTAATTATTCCCCACCTGCAACTCCCTCCCCAGCCTCACCTTTCACTACCTTACATAGGCATTTTCAACTTACTCAGTGGCTTGCTTATAAGCCTTCATTCTCATCATGCTTCCACCCAGCATAAAACCTTCACACATATTCTCCTCTCTTCTCTCTTTATCGTTTTTTTCCTCTCCTCTTTACCTGTTTAATTCTTGAGATTCTTGGCTTATAATTACTTCCCCCTTAGCCAAGCTTCACCCAAACTCCCTGACTTGTTTAAATCCTCCCATGAAAAGAGCTCGTACCCCCAAATATTCTTTCATAGCAGTGGAAATTTCACATTCATTTGGATGATTATTTGATAAGTGCCTGTCTTCTCTACCAAACTACAAACTCTTAGTAACTAAGGTCATGTCTAATTTTGTTCTACATTGCACCCTAGCACCAAAAGCTCTATACCTGCTATTAATAGAAACTGTATATTTGTGAATATATGCTTACTGAACAAGGGAATGGCTTGTCACATTGAAACTCAGCTCACTGCACATTTCATCATTTCTCCCTGTCTTTTCTTCTCTTCATCCAATGACTTGCCACATCTATCTCTTTAAAATCTCTCTTACCAGTATCTTTCTTTTTAATTTTTTTTAATTTTTTATTTATTTGACAGAAGTAGAGAGAGAGAGTAAGAGCAGGTGGAGCAGCAGGCAAAGGGAGAGGAAGAAGCAGGCTCCCCACTGAGGAAGGAGCTTGATGCAGGGCTCAATCCCAGGACCAGGATCATGACCTGAGCCGAACTAAGGCAGCCGCTTAACCAACTGAGCCACCCAAGTGCCCCTCTCTTACCAGTATCTTTCTTGTTATTCCTCCATTCAGTAATTATCTCAACAATATTTATAGGGCATCTTCTATGTACCAGACATTGTCTTCAAGATTGAGGATAAGTTTGTAAAAAAACAGCCAGGAACTTATAGTCTAAGATCCTGCGGAGGGAGGTTGTGAAAGAGGGGCAACAGACAGGCAAGATGAAAATTAAATATATGCCATGTTAGTGAAAATGCTGAGGAGAATGGCAAAAAAAAAAAAAAGACAATGAAAGGGGATATCAAATACTGGGGACTGGTATTTGAAATTTTAGATAAAGTGGTCAGGGAAGGAATCTCTGAAAAGGTGTCATTTAAATAAAGACCAGAAGTAAGGAAGCCAGTCATGTGGATATCTGAGGAATGAGTATCCAAGGTTTTTTTTGTTTGTTTGTTTGTTTATTTTATTTTTTTTATTTACTTGATAGACAGAGATCACAAGTAGGCAGAGAAGCGGGCAGAGAGAGAAGAAGCAGGCTCCCCGCTGAGCAGAGAGCCCGATTCGGGGCTCAATCCCAGGACCCTGAGATCATGACCTGAGCTGAAGGCAGGGGCTTAATCCACTGAGCCACCCAGGTGCCCCATCCAAGGTTTTTTGACTCAGTAAATGTGCTGTCTACTTTCACCTACAAACTCCCCAATTTGCTTAGATTAACTCTATGGGGGAAAGTTAGTGGAGAAGACCTTGCTGTAAGTCGGCATACAAGGAAATGAGCACCAGCAGAAAAGATTTAAAAAAAAAATCTAGAAATACATAGCCATGTAGGGATTTAGGTAAGGGACAATTTAAGTAGCTAAGAATATTACTGTTAAACAGAACAGAAAAAGAACAGATATTCAAAATTTCTACCTTAAGTCAATTAAGAAGAGTTTAGATAGATATATTCTAAGGTAAGTTTATATTTTGGAAACATAAGATTTAGAAGACTTACCCAAAATCAACACAAAACAGAATGAGTGAACAAAAACAGTTATAATACATAAAGTGGTAATTGAATATGCAATCACGCTAATTCAAAATCAAACATAACTGTTAGCAATGGTTTTACTGTTTTCTCATTTAATAGTTAATTCTCATTCTCCCATTATCACAGAAGTATAGTGAAAAGGGTCAGAGACCTGTTGAACACTGTGGTTAACCTCCTAAACTGACATAATGAACTAGAGAGAAATGCAGTACTGAATACTATTTAAAATGTAAATTAATATCTAGTTTTCATATCACAATGCAAATGAATACCTGCCTCTGCATATCATAAAATCTCCTACTTTATAGATATAATTATATATTATTAACTCAACTAGAATTTGCTTCTATTTCAGCAAAATGAGTATCTATAAACTGGATTAACTTTGATCTATCATTTAATATTCACTTTGTTAACAATATTAGTAACAATTTCCTATCATGAAATCTAGGCTGCCTCTCCCTTACCTTCGATAGGAAGCTGTAAACTATATTTGGTGAGTACCAGATTATATTCTTGTTTCCTCAAATGGAAGAAAAACGTGTACCATGCTCTGAATGTGTGTGTCTACCTAAAATTCTATGTTGAAATCCCAACCCCCAAAGATGATGGTATTAGGAGATAGGCTCCTTTGGGAGGTGCTTAAATCATGAGAATGGAGCCCTCATAAATGGGATTAGTGCCCTATAAAAGAACCTCCAGAGAGATGGCTAGCCTGTTCCATGAGGTGAGGACACATCAAAGTGCCAGCTATGAGCCAGGAAGAGATTCTTTGCCCTGCCATGCTGGTACTATGATCCTGGACTTAAAACCACCAGAACTGTGAGAAATAAATTTATGTTGTCTATAAAAGCACCCAATCTGTTGGGTTATGTTATAGCACTCCAAATAGACTAAGACATATCCAGCAGGTAGTCAATATATATTTATTGATTACCTACAAACAAGAACATTCTGATTTTTATGGTTACATCTTCCAAAAAAATATTTCTGGCAAAAGTCATTCATTAATCATTTATAAAAACAATTAGTTTTTGGACTTTTTTCCCATATGTAATTATAAAACCAATGTGTCAAGTTAGATAGCTTAGGATGCAATGAAAAATTCAGAACAGAACACATAGAAAATAAAATGAACAAATTAAAAAATGTTAGTTTTAGATGGAAACCAATTGCAAAAAAGTTCAGAAATAATACATTCAGCATAATCAAACCACAATGGTGTCAATCTACACAGAGGAGGTTTTACAGGAACTGAAGAATCTGACACTAACACTGCTTCTCACCCATAGCTTTCAGAAGGCATAGAGTCACCTTAAGCAGAACAGATTGAATGTCCCTGATATAAGTTTCTCAAAGAATTTTTAATACTTAATTTGAGTAAGTCCTGAAATATTTTTTTTGGTTTTGTATGTTATGTATGTTACGAATCATGCCTCTAAGCTAATGGCTTTTCACAGGAAAAATTATAACTTTAGAAAAATCTGGGCAGTTTCTATTACTAATATATTATAAAAATAAACATTAACATGAAAAAAATTATATATTTCTTTCTCAAAGGTATCTCTTTTCTTACTTCTAAAAATCTCATTTTGTATTCAAGTTCTAAAGTAAATAAAGGCCTTAGCAAGAAAAATTGGTTTCATGTTCATTAAAATTATTTGATTTTTTTTAATTTTAAACTGAAGCAAAATCAAGGTATTTTTGGTTGTTGTTGTTACTTGAAACATGCATTATACAACATGTAGTGTCATTCAGGTAAGGATAGGTCTATTCCCACATGCTTCTACACATCCATTCACAAACACATATATATCAGTGGAAGAAAATGTCACTTGAATGATGGTTTATACACAGTGTAGTTTTAGTGAATTAAGCATATCGCTATTCCCATATACCTCGACACAATGTGTAGAAACTTTTAATGAAAGAAGATGATACTTGAAAGATGGATTACATACAATAGTTATTCCCATACGGTATTTCCATATGCTTAACATATGTTTACAAACATCTGTATCTTCATGGCACAAAACCAGATACATAGATCAATGAACAGAACAGAAAACCCAGAAACGAACCCACAATTATATAATCAATTAATCTCTGGCAAAGCAGGAAAGAATATCCAATGGAAAAAAAAGACAGTCTCTTCAACGAATGGTGTTGGAAAAACTGGACAGCAACATGCAGAAGAATGAAACTGGACCACTTTCTTACAACATATACAAAAATAAATTCAGAACAGGTAACCATTAAAATCCTAGAGAAGAACATAGGCCATAGCAACTTCTTACTAGGTAGGTTTCCGGAGGCAAGGGGAAAGAAAAGCAAAAATAAACTACTGAGACTTCATCAAAATAAAAGACTTCTGCAAAGCAAAGAAAATAATCAAAACTAAAAGACAACCTAAGGAATGGGGGAAGATATTTGCAAATGACATATCAAATAAAGGGTTAGTATCCAAAATATATAAAGAATGTATAAAATTCAACACCTCCAAAAAAAAAATAATAATCCAGTTAATAAATGGGCAGAAGACATGAATAGACATTTTTCCAAAGAAGACATACAGATGACCAACAGACACATGAAGAAGTTCAACATCACTGATCATCAGGGAAATACGAGTCAAAACTACAATGAGATATCACCTCACACCAGTCAGAATGGCTAAACTTAACAACACAAAAAACACCAGGTTTTGGTGAGGATGTGGAGAAAGACGTTCCACTAAAAAAATGTTGGTTTCACAAGTATGGCTCAAAAAAGAAATCACCTTAGTGATGATATCCTATACTGGTGGAAAAGTTAGTCTTTATAGGCCCATTATGAAGGTCATTTAAAAAAAGGGGTTGGGGGCGCCTGGGTGGCTCAGTGGGCTAAAGCCTCTGCCTTCAGCTCAGGTCATGATCCCAGGGTCCTAATCGAGCCCCACATTGGGCTCTCTGCTCAGCAGGGAACCTGCTTCTTCCTCTCTCCCTGCCTGCCTCTCTGCCTACTTGTGATCTCTGTCAAATAAATAAATAAAATCTTTTAAAAAAATAAAAATAAAATAAATAAGAAAAAATAAAGGGGGTTGGGGAGGTCACCCAGGTGGCTCAGTGGGTTAAGGGTCTGCCTTCAGCTTAGGTCATAATCCTGGTATCCTGGGATCTGCTCCCCCACCAAACCAGCCTGCTCAGCAGGGAGCCTGCTTCTCCCTCTCCCTAACCCCCGCTTCATGCACTCGCGTGCGAGCTTTCTCTCTCCCTCTCTCAAATAAACAAAATCTTAAAAGAAAAAAAGGTGTGGGGAGACCGAATTCTTTCATGGTTTCTGCTACAAAGGAAGAATAAAATCAAAACATAAAGAAGCCTATGGTAGTAAGGTGTCTCAGAAAGAAGTGAAAACATAAAGTTGGAAATTCATAAAGTTTGTTTACCTTTTCAGTATTAACACTGTTCCTTCAAATCATCCTCTGTTTCCTTCCCTGGACCCTACCCTTTTCCCTTTACCTTCATTTCTAAGCCTCAGTCTCTTAATAAGCTCTAGTCAATTTATCCTATACTCTTCTTACAGCAATATATCTCCATCTCCTGTCATTAAAAATACAGTTTTCTTGCCAGAAGGAAAGGTCAATCTTGGAACAATCTCTGAAAACCCCAGAGAGCTGACCAATGAGATGGATCAGGACTCCTGTGCAGAGTGTTGTGATGGCAAAAGCAGCATAATATGCTCTGAATAACTAATACTAACATAGTCCATACTGTGCTCAGGAGACTAATGATCTATTCTCTAGGGATATTAGGCCAAATTGGCTGATCTCATTGATTAAGGGACCTAATACAGGTCCTGATGATCTTATAGGCTAACCACTAGATACCTAAGAACTAACACTAATGGTGGAGGTAAAAAGCACACTGCATAATCTGATCATTAGGTGGAAGTATCCAAATCCAAGCAATATCCTTTATTACTACATGGTTCCAGTAAAACAGAAGTACTGGAAATATTTTCTTTCCTACTTTCTACATTTAACATGATACTCTGTACAAAAGGCTACTGAGATCAGAACTAAAGAGCAAGACAATAATATATGAAAGTGCTGTGCCAACAATAAAATCTTATACAACTTTATGTTATTGTTATTAATATTCTCCCCAGCAAACACTGGCCTCATGTGGAAAACCCTCCATTTTTATGAATATATTCAATATCCAGAGTAAATTTCTTTTGCTTCCCAGAAAGAAAGAAAAAAAAAAAAATATATATATATATATATATATACAACAAAACAAAAAGTCAGGTTTTATCTGGAAACTTAAAGCTAAATACAGAAAAATACTGTATACCACTCAGAGCAAATAAATATGACAAGGATAAAATATATGCTTAAATTGGCAAGAAACAGGACATAATAACACCTCATACAAACAAGTAAAAAGTTTACACAGAACAAGAGGAAAAAAGAACTATAAAAATACACATAAACACTTTCTAAAACAACATTCATCAAAGTAAGTAAAACCTTCAAATGTACATTACCTCCTGATAAATGGTAATCGTTTCACCCAAGGGAAACAAAAACTAGCACCCCCAAAAAAGAAAGAGAGGGTTCACAGAGCATTACAAAAAGATGAGTCATCATAAAGTTTTGAAACTTGGTTTATTATAAAATAACATTTTAAGTATGCAACTTACAGCTCAGTAGTTTTTTTATGAGGAGAAAGTAGTGAAAGAAAAGTAAAATGTTAAGAGAACTTACAAGGTCAGTGTATACTTCCTATCACTCTTTAACAAAAATAATATGGGACTTAGAAAAACAATAGGAAAGAGTCTACGGCTATACCACCCTGAACGCGCCGGATCTCCTCTGATCTCAGAAGCTAAGCAGGGTCGGGCCTGGTTAGTACTTGGAAGGGAGAAAAATAATAGGAAAGAAAAGAAACACTGGACCTAACCTCTTGGGATAACTATGATTAGACTATTGATTAAGGAGTAGTGTTGACTGACCTAAATAGAAAGTAACCAGCACCCTGGATGACTCATGAGAATGTGCTTTGGGAACCAAAAATTATCACTTGTTTCTCCTCCGTTTTCTTTGAGCTTCCCTTCTAGAATGGACCGCTGCTTTCTTCCTGGTTCTCTAATTTACTGACCTAACAGAATGGTTCTTAAATAAATTTCAAAAATCAGTACATATATCTGACTTTTGACATAGAAGAATATCATTTTTTATAACCGCAGAAATACATGTATTTGGGGGTTATATTTGGACCAGTGATTTTTATTTTTTTTAAGATTTTATTTATTTATTTGATACAGAGAGAGAGAGCACAAGCAGGCAGAGAGACAGAGGGAGAAGGAGAAGCAGGCTTCCCACTGACCAGAGTACCTGGGATCATGGCCTGAGCTGAAGACAGACGCTTAACAGACTCAGACACACAGAAGCCCCTGGACCAGCAATTTTTAAAACTGTACTTTCTGATTACCTTTTAAGTTGAACTTAAAATGCGAAAATTTTAAACATATTTTAGTGGTAACAATGTAATAAAGACTCAGCTTCTGGACTACAAAAAAGACCAAATTATAAGAAGACAATTTTTTAAAGTCATTGGATAGGCAAAACAATCAAGTAAGTTATTGGCCTTATTTATCTCACGCCCTCTATAATTTGCTTCTAAACTGTAATGACAAAAATTATATTCACTGATAAAAATGCACTAATTCACTGGCACAAAAGCAAGAATATTCTCATGGATGTTCAAATAACTGGGAACAGTAGATATACATTCAAGAAATACATGTACTTATTAAAGATTTCAATATGAAAATTAAATATAATTATACAGATTTATTTACATAAATAGTTATAAAAATACATACGTGTGAAATAAATATTTTCAATACTAGCATGTCATTATGCAAAAATAATCATAAACAAGTTATTTTCCTTTCAGTTTTAAGTGAGGAATTTTTATTAAAAACTTTAAAATAATTGTTAAGGAAAATAACATTTTAGGTAAAACTGAGTAGCTCATTTAGCTAGAAAAACTTTATTTGTTTATATATACATAACAAAATTTTAAAAAGTAGCCAGAAAACTCCTTACTGCATCAATTCTCCACAATTTTTTATAACAAAGATATGATCAAACATTTTATGAATAACATTTACTGGAAACATACCCATTAAAGAAGATACGTCAAATTTACCAGGGTGTTCCATATTCCCATATGCTCTACTCCAAAACTTTAAGAGGAAATTCTAAACTTGACACTCTGAGAAGATGGGATTTACTAATATACATTAGCATTTTCAAAAATGAAATTTTATTAAAAATGCTGTATAAAATTTTTTAATATATGATCAAAGATAAGAACTCAATTATATGTTTTATATTTAATACTGTTAACTCCCTATAAGATTTTAAATACTTTAACAACAGTATGTAAAATGTTCATCACATCACCAGGTAATGTAGCAATCTACAAATGCTTAATAGCCTAAGTAAAAGATAACAAAATAAATATCAGTAATAAAATATTACATATAATACACACAAAGCTAATCAAGAAATCTAATACTAATGGGATTTTTAAATATATATAAAGACATACTTTATAAGTATACATAGAAAAATATCTGCCAGTATAAAATCTGCAAAAGAAAAATAAAAAAGCAACAATATTCATTTTACTTGAAAGCTTCATATAATTATAAAACAATCATCTATTCATAGAAACCATCAAGTAATGTAATTGTGTTTTCTTCAAAAAGATAACTTGCCTTAAAATTCTGCTAAAATACACCTAAGAAAAAAACTTATCTTTTAACCATTTTAAGTATAGCTTTCAACAGTAGGAATTAAATATATTCATAATGTGCAACCATCACCATATCCATCTACGTAACTTATTTCATCTTGTTAAACTGAAACTCTATACCAAGTGACCAATAACTCCTTGTCCCCCTACTCCTCCCAGCCCTTGGCCATCAATCACCATTCTACTTTTAGTCTCTATAGTTTTGACTACACTAAATACCTCATGTAAGCAGAATCATGTAAGTCCTTTTATGACTGGCTTATTTCACTTAGCAAAATGTCTTCAAGACTCATCCATGCTGAGGAAGAGAACAGAATTTTCTCCCTTTTTAAGGCTGAACAATACTCCCTTGTATATATATGCCACATTTTGCTTATTTAGCATCCAGTGAACACTTTAGTTAATTTCCCATTTTAGCTATTGTGAATAATGCTGCTATAAACAGGAGTGTATAAATACTGCTAAGAGACCGTTACTTTAATTCTCTTAAGTATATACCCACAAATGGAGTTGCTGAGTCATATGATAAGTCGAGGAACCACCATTTTGCTTTCCACAGTAGCTCTACCATCTTTCATTCCCACCAACAGCACACAAGATTCCAATTTCTCTACGTCCTTACCAACACTTGTTTTCTAGGTTTTTTGATAGCAACCATCCTAATGGGTACGAAGTTGTATCACACTGTGTTTTGATTTGCATTACCATAATGATTAGTACTATCAAGCATATTTCATTCATATATCTTCTTTAGAGAAAAGTCTATTCAAGTCCTTTTTGAATTGGGTTGTTTTTTGTTGTTGAGTTTTAGAAGTTCTCTATATATTATGAATATTAAACCCTTACCAGATATATGATTTACAGATATTTTCTTCCATTCTGTGAGTTGCCTTTTTACTCTGTGGATAGTGTCTTTTGATGCACAATTTATTTTTTTTAATTTTCATAAAGTACAATTTGTCTTTTTTCTTTTGCTACCTGTGCCTTTGGTGTTATATCCAAGAAATCACAGCCAAATCTAATGTCATAAAACATTTGTCTTGTGTTTTCTTCTAAGAGTTTTATAGTTTTAGGTGTTATATTTAGGTCTTTGGGCCATTTTGAGTTAATTTCTGTATATGGTGATAGGTAAGGATCTTACTTCATTCTTTTGCATATGGATATCCAGTTTTCCCCATGCCATTTGTTGAAAAGACTGTCCTTTCCCTATTGAATGGTCATCGTACCCTTGTCAAAAATCATTTGCTCATATATGTAAAGGTTTATTTCCAGGCTCTATGGTGTATTCCATTTGTTTATATGCGTGACTATATGCTACTACCATGGTTTTGATTACTAGAGATTTAGAGAAATTTTGAAATAAGAAAGTATAAGTCCTCCAGGTTTGTCTTTTTAAAAAATATTTTGACTCTCTAGGGTCCCTTAAGATTCCATATAAATTTTAGGGTGGGTTTTTCTATTTCTTCAAAAACATCATCAGGATTTTGATATGGAATGCACTGAATTTGTAGGTTGCTTTGTGTAGTACTAACATTAATATTAGGTGTTCTAATCCATGAATACAGCATGTGTTTCATTTTTTATGCCATCTTTAAATTTCTTTCAGCAATATTTTATAGTTTTCATTGTACAAGTCTTTCACTTCCTTAGTGAAATTAATTTCCTAAGCACTTTATTCTTTTTGATGCTATTGTAAATGTAACTTTTTTTTAAATTTCAGATGGTTGGTTGTTCGTGTATGGTGATTTCTGAGCATCGACTTTGTATCCTGCTACTTTACTGAATTCATTTATTTGTTCTAACAGGTTGGCTTTTGCAGGGGGCGGGGGGGTTCTGCTTGTTTTTTTTTGTGAACTCCATAAGGTTTTTACATATAAGATCACATCATCTGCAACAGAGATAATTTTACATCCTCTTTCTAACTTGGATGACTTTTCTTTTTCTTGACTAATTTCTCTAGCTAGAACTTCCAGTACTATGTTGAATAGAAGGGGTGAAAGCAGACTTATTTGCCTTCTTCCTGATCTTAGAGGAAACACTTTCAGTCTTTCATCATTGAGTATGATGTTTCTGTGAGTTTTTCATACAAGACTTTTATTAAGTTGAGATAGTTTCCTTCTATTCCTTGTTTGTTGAGTGTTTTATCATGAAAGGATGCTGAATTTTGTCAAATGCTTTTTCTGCATCAATTGAGATGATCATGTATTACTTTCTTCATATATATTTTTATATATATTATATATATATGTATATGTGTATATATATGTACATATATATATTTCATTCTGTTGGTATTATAGATTAAATTTTGTATGTTGAACCATCCTTGCATTCCTGGAATAAATCCCACTTGGTCATCACACATAGTCCTTTTAATATGCTACTGAATTCTGTTTGGTAGTATTTTGTTGAGGATTTTTGTGTCGTTTTTTTTTTTTTTTTAAAGATTTTATTTATTTATTTGCTAGAGAGAGAGAGAGAGCACAGGCAGACAGAGTGGCAGGCAGAGGCAGAGGGAGAAGCAGGCTCCCTGCCATGCAAGGAGCCTGATGTGGGACTCGATCCCAGGACGCTGGGGTCATGACCTGAGCTGAAGGCAGCTGCTTAACCAACTGAGCCACCCAGGCGTCCCTGTGTCAAGTTTTATAAGGGATATTGGTTTATAGTTTTCTTATAGTGTCCCCTGGTATCAAGGTAATTCTGGCCTCATAGAATGAGTTAGGAAGCATTCCTGCCTCTTCAATTTTTTTAGGGTAATAAGAATTGAAATTAATTATTCTTTAAATGTTTGGTAGAATTCACCAGTGAAGGCATGAGGTCAAGGGTTTTTCTTTGTCAACAGATCTTTTTTATTACTGATTTAATCTCCTTCCTAGTTACAGGTCTATTCAGATTTTTTATTTCTTCATGATTTAGTCTTGGTAGGTTTTGTGTTGCTAGGAATTTGTCTAGTTCATCTAGGTTATCCAAATTGTTGACATACAACTGTTCATAGTACTCATATATAATCCTATTTCTGCAGAATTGGTAGTAATGTCCCCATTTTCTTTTCTTATCTTTTTTTTTTTTTTTAAGATATTATTCATTCACTTGACAGAGACAGAGAAACAGCACAAGCACGGGGAGTGGTAGGCAGAGAGAGAAGCAGGTTCTCTCCGGAGCAGGGTGCCTAATAAGGGGCTCCATTCCAGGACGCTGGGATCATGACCTGAGCCGAAGGCAGATGCTTAACCAACTCAGCCACCCAGGTGCCCCCCATTTTCAATCTTGTAATTTAGGCCACCTCTCCCTTTTATTAGTCTATCTAGCTAAGACTGCCAATTTTGCTGACCTCTTCAATTTGCCTTCATTAATTTTCTCTATTGTTTTTCTGTCTTTCCCTGGGCTATTTTTGGGTTTGGCTTGTTCTTCTTTCTCTAGTTTCTTACATTATAAACTTAGGTTGTTGATCTGCAGTCTTAACTGAAGTATAGTTGACATACATTATATTACTTTTGGGTGACAACACAGTAATTCAAAACTCATACACATTACAAAATGCATTTATATACATTATAAAAGACTTGACATCTCTCTTGTTTAACGTAAGCAATTATAGCTATAAATTCTCCCTTTGCACGGATTTTGCATAAGTTTTAGTATGTTGTCCCATAAGTCTTAGTATGTTGTATTTTTTTTTCATTCCTAAGTATTTCCTAATTTCCCTTGTAACTTCTTCTTTGATCCATTGGTTGTTTAGGAGTATTTTGTTTAATTTCCACAAATTCATGAATTTTCCAGTTACCATATGGTCTACCTTAAAAAAATGTCCCACATGGGAGTACAGGGTGATGGATATTAAGGAGAGCACATGTTGTGATGTGCACTGGGTGTTATATGTAACTAATGAATCACTGAACACTACATCAAAAACTAATGATGTACTATATAGTGGCTAACTGAACATAATTTAAAAAAAATGCCCCACATGCACTTGAGACAGATGTATATGCTATTGTTAGGTAGAGTGTTCTGTATATATGTTAGATTTAGTTGGTTTATTGGGTTAAGGCCTCTATTTCCTTACTAATAGTTTTCTGATTATTCTAGAGACTATTGAGTGTGGTATTAAATCTCTAGCCATTATTATAACACAATGTTTCCTTCCAATTCTGTCAGTTGTTGCTTCTATATTTTGATGGCCTGACACTAGATGCATAAATATTTGTAACTGTTATGATATGTCTTGCTATATTAAACCTTTTAATTAATATATTTATCAATATATAATGTCTTCTATAATCTAATTAAAATTCTCTTACTACCTCAATTTAATTAAAAATTAAGCTGAGATTTCAGGAAGGCCATTTTAAAAAAACTATTAGATTTTGTAATTTATCTGTATGAATCCAAATTATGCAAAAAAAGAAGAAAAAAGACACTGATGTTGATTTCAAAGTTTTGCACTCAACAAAATACCTCTGTTCCATAAATGACTTTGTAAAAAGTAAATTATATAAACAAATTACACTATGCAATGCTGTTTTTATCTGTTTTATATTTGGGATGGATTGCTCATTAGAGAGAGAAAAAAGAATTCTGTTAAAAAATGCATGAAACCAATATCCTATGGCTATACCATGGTACTTTCTAGAGCAGGGAAACATAAAACACAGGTCTTAACTAGGGAACATCAAAAGAGTTAAGGAAAAACTCTACAGACTATAACAATTTGCAGAATTCTAAGCAAAATTTTGTGTCATTATATAATTCACATATACCTCATGGCATCATGAGAGTAATATCTGGCATTATCCATACCAGATGGAGAGCACCAATTATTCATATTTCTCCCTAACACTAAATTCAGTGACATTAGGTTGGTAGCTTGAAATGGGCCATAATAGGAACATGTATATCGTGAAAATCTGCAGAAGAAAATAAATCAAGGTTTTTGTGTTTTGTTTTGTTTTTTAATCTATACCCCATACTGATTCTCAGACCAGGTATTAAATATTTACCAATGTAACAGTAAAATATCAAAGTGCAGATGGTATTTTGATACAGAGGTCACTTATATTACCTACATGATTTTTAAAGACAGAAACTTTTTTTTTTAATAAGTAATGGTAAAATGCAATGTAAAATAAAAGTTTACTTCAAAGATACCTGTCTTTTTAACAGAAAATAAGGGAAAGGAAATACTGTATCTTGACACAGTCCATTCCATCTGAAATCTTAATAGTTCTTCCTTTAAAAAAAAAAATGTATCTACCTGCAGGAGCTATGGCATTGATCCTGTCTCTTAGAAAAGTTCTTAATTTTTTCAGTAATTTGAGGTCAAACAAAATAAATTAAACTCTTCCTCTCTGTGGTCAATCAGCCTTCAATATTTAAAAAGGCAAAACGTATAGTCTCAGGATTTTCTCTTTAATGTTTACATTAAAGATTATAAAGATTTTCAAGTAAAATACTGCTACTCATCTTAAGAAAAATCCATTATGCAGAGCATAATTGATTTTTTTATAAAGAAAATTACCATATCTGGTACCATGATAACTTCAGCAAATCTAGTAATTATGAAATTAATTTTAAATGTCAGAGTATCAAAACAGACAAGGTAATTATTCTGAATATGTATAAAACCAACCTTACAACCTTAGTCTGATATTTATCATAACTGATTTTGCATCAGTTTAGGTATCAGCTCATTTTCTCAGTCCTCCTATCTGTTCTTTCACCAGGATTCTCCAAATATTTCATCAGACCGGGCCTGCCACACTGAGGTTGGAATCATATAAAAGTCTTGAGCCCAAGAAGTGACCTCAGTACCCAAAGGACATTCCTTTTATTTGTGTCTCACATATGTCTTCCAGTTAACTTTGACTTTTATTCATTCACTTAAAAATCATTACAAACTCACCATGTTGTAGGCCTTGTGCTAGACACTGGAGATAAAATGGAAAATAAGAAAAACATGTCCATGATTTCATGGAGGACAGTCCACTAGGAGAAATGTCCACTGAACAAACAATCTCATAAAAAGTTATATTTATAAATTATTATTAATGCTATGAAAGAAAAGTGTATGACTCAATGAATATGTAATGGGAGACTTGGAGGCTTGCAAAAAATTCCCCGAGAAAGTGAAACCTGACTAAAGACCTGAGGATGGTGATGAGGAGAGTTCCAGAGCGCAAAGGAAACAGGACTTTCTCAAGTTTCACCTTTCCTGAACTTTCATTTCCACCTTTGCTGTCTCTTGGCATTTTTCTCCTGAATTTTATTGTATCTAGCAACCAAGTCTGACCCTTCCTATCCCTGTATGTTACAACAGCTAATGTTTATTGAGTTCATATTACTTGGAAGATATCATTCTAAGCAATTTATGTACGTGAATTTATCTACTCCTCACAGTGACCATGAAGCAGGACACATTTCCATACTTTACAGATGAATAATCTGACTCACAGTCATGTTAAGACACTTGCCCCAAATTACACAGCTACTGATACTAGTCCTTGAATGTCACTTATCTCCCTCATAACTTATCACTCTTATAGAAACCCCAAGGCACCAAACAAAACTGGCACCAGTACTAAGAATACCAAGTCTCCTATATCCTCCAAACTGCTACCATCTTCAACTAGGCAGGGTCATGCAATTAACAAAGGTGGCCTACACTAAAATATCTCCAGGGACAAAAATAACTTTTTAGAATAAGAAATATTCTTACAAAAAGCTATTCACCCAGATTATAAAATAATGAAAACTGGGATAGGAGAAAGGGTTATAATTTATTTCATTCCTTCCGTACCACCCAAAAAGAGGAAGATAAGATTTTTTTTAATTTTCTTTTAATCCAAATTTGTAAATTTTTCACATGTATTTGCAAAACTGAATTAATATATAGTAAACTGGCTATGATGTAGAATAAATTCCCAAAATTATTTTCTTTTAGTAAGCAGCTTTTAAATGATAGAAAAAGAAATAACTATTAAATGACCAAGGCCTCACTGAAAACTACACTTAGCTATTTTCTTAAAAATTCTTGTTATGATCAAAAGTTTCATTTGTAAATTCACCATTGAAGGTGATATGAAAAACAGTAATTAAGTGGGTGATTGATACAAGTGAGTGTATGACTCATAGTTTGCAAAGGAAAATAATTTGGGGGAAAAGGCTCAGGAAGAAAAGAAGCAAATAATGGGTTCTGGAAGAAATCAAGACCTTTCCTGTCCAAGAACTGTCACCAGTTTTTATTACTTGAAGATTAAGGGAATAGTGAATAAAGCTGTCTGCCAGACAGCAGAAGAGGTAAGAAATAACACTGTCTCTAAATGTACCTCACATGAAAGTTTTCAGAAATAACACTCATAAAATTAAACTTTCTATAAAAAGTTACTAGAAAACCCAACTCAAATCAGACCAATGGAAATGTCAAAATAAACCAATATTACATTTGTCAGGAACTTGAACAAAATGAAACGTCAGGAAAGGTCAAGTTGTAGAATCGTCTAATATTATTCCACTTGGTTTTAGAACAAGGCAGATCCAATGCTGATTTATAGGACATTTTGTAGGGTTTGGCTTGTTTTTGTTTAGCTCTTTTTCTGCTTCAAGGTTAGTGTAAAATAATATTTAGCTTTTGCTACTAGGATTCAGCAAACTTGTATGAACTTTAGTTTCTGGTTCCAGAGGTCAAATTCAAGCCACTGAATTCAGTTTGCACTTTATTACTACTTGAACCTCCCCTCTCATATATATCTCAATTACATCATATATATATTTATATGTACTTTTTTTTTACACTCACATTTACGTATGGGTAATAAGTGCTATCCATGCATTATTAATCTTCACAGAAAATGAAAAGAATTTCATTTTAAGTCATATTCAACAAGAAGTGTTATTCAATTTAGTATTTTATTTACATTTTTGTGTATATTTTAGAGTTCCTACTATATGACTGCACTGAGTTGTTGATGTGTATGAAACATCTAGGTATATAATACATCTAGATATATAAGATATATAATACATCTAGATGTTTTATACACATAACCTAATTTAAGAATACTGGGATTACCAGTATTACAGATAAGATAAAAGAATATTTTTGTGATGAAGCAACCTAAGTCATATCATAATGGCTTTCATATGTGCAACATCCAACCATTTCAGCATATTTTATGTAATAGCTTAGAACTTAATTCATGAAAACTGTCTGACCCAACATAAGGAATTCTCAAGAAAAAATTAAAAGCTGTATGTGTGTATGTACGCACATGCATGTGTGTTAGATGACCAATTAAAACGTAGGCAGTCCAACTATAAAATCCTTGCTCTTAACTCCTAAGCCACTGTATCCTGGAAAAGGTGTGACTTTTAGAATGAAAGTAACTGATCTAGGTAATAACAGTACTTCTAAAATAAGAAAGCGTATTTCTGACGTCAGCACACTAATTATCAGCATTAAGTTCTAAAAACACATTTGATGAATATTTACTATGATAATGATTTTTTTTTTCCCTTTTGTAAAGGTGCTTAATTACCAGAAAGTTTCTAGCTTTGTCTTTTTGGATATTATATCACCTAACATTTCTGTATCTCCTTACAGAGTTTAAAGCATTTCTGTATCTAAAACTTTATATAATCCCACCAGCAACACTATAAATAAGGCAAGTATGATGATTAATTATATATGTCAACTTTGCTGGGCCCCAGTGCCCAGATATTTCATCAAATATTATTGTAGATGTTTCCGTGAAGTTTTGTTGTTTTTTTTTTAAGATGAGATTAAAATTTGAATTACATACTGACTAAAGCAGATTACCCTCCATAATGTAGGCGGACCCCATCTAATTAGTGAAAAGCCTTAACAGAACTAAGACTGACCTCCTTGGAACAAGAAGGAACTCTGCCAGCAGACTGCTTTTGGTTTCAAACTTCAATTCTTACCATGTCTCCAGCCTGCCAGCCTACTGTGCACATTTTGAATTTACCAACTCTCTTTGCAATTTAATTCCTCAAAATCAATCACTCAATCTCTGCTCCTCCACATAGGTATGTCTGCGTGTGTGTATGTGTACACACACAAGTATACATACACACACACACACACACACCACACATATATCCTGTTGGTTCTGTTTCTCTGGAGAACTCTGAATCAAATAGCAAGGGAGCTGAAAAGTCTAACAACAAGAACAGAAATTCAGATCTTTACTTTTGTCTCTATCATTCCTGAAAAGATGCCAAAATTATTAAAAATCTATGCTAGAACTCAGTTTTCATACCCAAACTACTCAGCCAATGTCATGTTCTTTTAAAACTATTATTTGACAAAACTAATCAATTCTGGAAAACATTATGGCAGATCCTCAAAAAGCTAAGCATAGTTACCTATGACCCAGCAATTTCACTCCTAGGTATATGCCCAAGAGAAGTTAAAACATATGTCCACACAAAAATGTGTATATGAATGTTCATTACAGCATTATTCACAGTAGCCAAAAAGCAGAAACACAAATGTCATCAGATGAAAAGGATGAGGCATATCCATAAACACAATGGTTCAGAGAAAAAAAGAAATGAAATACAGACACATGCTACAACTTGGATGAATCTTGAAAACATGCTAAATAATACAAAGTGAATGCAAAAAGCCACATATAATATGAATCCATTTATAGGAAATGTCCAGATTAGGCAACTCCATACAGACAAAAAAAAGATTAGTAGTTATCAGGAGCAAGGGGAAGGGGTCAATGCAGACTGAATACTAATGGAGATAGGATTCCCTACTGGAGTAATGAAATGCTCTTGAATTAGATGATGATGATTGTACAACCTCATGAAAATACTAAAAACCACTGAACTGTACACTTTAAAATTATAAATACTAAGAAAAGTGAGTATCTCAATTTTTAAAATGTTAAAAAAATAACACTAATCAACTTACCTGGCCTTTTTGTGGTGCCAAACAACGAACAACTTCGTCCACCATTACTGGAATATGTAATTTAGCTATAGCTTCAAAATCTCTGTCTTGACATCTGTGTTTCTCCTGAGTTCCAGTTTGATCTGTTTGCTCCTGGGCTTCATATTCATTATTTCCTTGTGCTGTATCATGTAATTTTTTTGGCCAGACACCTAAATTAAATATGCCACATTCCAACCAGCATGAAAGAAATTCTTTATAGATTCTACAAAAATATGGGTATCGAAGCATTCTGTAGGTCAACAAATCTAGAAAAAAAATTAAAAATAGCATGATTGTTGGATTTTTAAAATACATAGTTTTATATAACTTTTTAATATGGCCTGATAAGCTCTAAGACCATTAACATTTTAATGATCAGGGAGGCAAAAATTGATTATTAAGTCATCATTTTTCTTAAATATCCTTTTCTAACTTTAAAGAATGGATTCAGTGCATTAGAAGTACTTATGTGAAAAAGCTATCTGGAGGGGGCTGAGAGATGGGATAACACGGTGATGGTCACTAAGGAGGGCACGTGATGTAATGAGCAGTGGGTGTTATATACAACTGATGAATCAATGAACACTACCTCTGAAACTAATAATACACTATATGTTAATTAATTGAATTTAAGTTTAAAAAAAGCTGTCTGGATGATTGAAGGAATTATGAATATTATCTTATTTCAGGTTCAGGTGGTCTTTTATTTTAAACTCATCTATTTGTTTTTCTCATAATGTTAAAGCTTCATCTTCATTTTAACTTTGTTTAAAAAATTGTCCCTGGAAAAAAATATGCAGGTTTATCCAAAAAGAAATGAAGGTAAAAATTAGTTTGTGAAAATCTTGTTGACTTGTTATAAATATTCTCTGACGAGATTATTTCACCATGGCCTCTATCAGTGAAGCATGTTCCAATTTAAATAATAACTTTATAAACACTCAACTGAGCATACTTTGGCACGCTTTGTGTGTTCCCTGCTCACGGCAAAACAAGCAAATAAATAATTAATACGTTCCTTAACTTTCTCACTTGTGTTCCTTTTGATTCTGCAATCTGCAACTCTTTCAAATGTAGAGGAAAAAGTATTTATGAAATACATTAATAGAAGACCTTCTGGAAACACTATGCTTTTTACATATTAGGTTGTAAGCAACGTTTTTAATACTGCTACAGTAAATACCAAGTTAACCTCTTCTTCCTTCCTTATAGATTATTATTAGTTATTTAAGAATAAGACCCACATCTTTATATCCACAAAAGCAGATGCACAATAGGTGATTCATAAGTGTTTTCTGAAAAACAAAAATGGATGGATGGGTAAACTCTAGATTCTACAGAATTAATATTTTTATCAAAACTTACTTTAGGAAATTTCACCTGCCTGACCGACTATACCAAAAACCAAATTCTCAAAATGCTTCAAGAAATGTAAATACCTCCCCCACCAAAAAAAGAAACATAAAATATCCTACTTAAATATACCTTCCCTTCCTTTTGCAATAGAAATGAAAAATAAGGTTGAAAAGTTGATCACATGTAATGACTAGAAAAGAAATACATTATATAAATACAATACCACAAAATGTTACCTTAAGGAAATGCCAACTTTACCTACAACATAATCCACAGAATGATGTGGCAAATGTGACACAGTAAAAATATAGGGGAAAAAAGAACTGGAAATAAGTGTTTGAAGTAATATTTTTGATTTTCACTGGTGACAAATTAGCCAAATTATTAATTATGCCTCGTGTTTTTCAGAAAGCTTATACAAAGTAAATCCAACTACCCTCTAACCTAGTGTTTCTAACATTTTTCAAAATAAAAATTGACATTTACTGGGCACTTACTAAATACTACTAAACTCATTCAATCCTTACCACAACTCTTAGAGGTAGATAGTATTACTCTTTCTATTTTACAGATGAGGAAAACAGAGAAGTAATTTGCCAAAAGATCATATATCTAGAAAGCCATAAGCCTAGAACTGTAACTCCAGCATTCTATCCCCAGAGCCGGAAATCTCATCTTAGTCTCTATGCTACAAACATAGACCACTGGCTCTATTGTACCCATGTAATTGAATGGTACTTTAATTACACTGACTATATATTTGTACTATCTCATGAATTAGATATTTTTCTGTAAAGAGCCAATATCCTATTACTTGGTCCTACTGCATTTGGAAATACAGTATAACAGAGGACATGCAGTGTATAGTCCCAAAATAGTGGAATCTGGAATATTTAAGCAATCTACACTATATGTCCAGATATAAATATGTGATCAATTCCAATATAGGAATCAAAACCACATAGGAAAAAGCAAGTAGAACAAATGGACGGGGGGGGGGGGTATGCTTTATTTAATTTAACTCTTTTGCATTCAATTTCTATGTATTTACTCAACTGTGTTCCATTACAAAGCCTAAAGATTTATTAATCGCTAATTGGCTACTAACATGGGTAACATGGAGAAAGGACTTCAATAATTTTCCTCTTTGGTTGTTTCCTGAATACCTCCCTAAGAATGGAAAGAAGCAAGCTCTAAATTAGGGAGTTCCATCTCTTTAGGTAGTCCCGTCTCCTACCAGATAACTCAGAGCACTCCTGCAGTCAACTCTGAACCAAGCACCCTAGATGATTTAAGACAGTTTAAGTTTCCTCTGGTCACAGGAAGGAAGCTGAGAGTCGGGAAAACAGACCGCTAGAGCCAACTCGGTGGTTTCCGTAGGTAAATCATTTAACTTTGCCAGCAAGGTTCAGTTTAAGCCGTTGAATCGAGGGAACTGGCCAGGTTACCCTTTTAATTGTGGGACCAGGAAGGTGAGTGAGCGATACCTTTGAAAGCTACTTGCTCAACGGTGCTACCAATTACCATCATTGCACTCAGCCTTCTCTCCGGCGAAAACCATTTGAAGATTTAATTCCTAAGGCCAAAAACCCAGCCTGGAGGCTGGGAGCCGAAGGCACAGAAAGTGAAAGAGGTTCTAAAGTTCAGGAAGAATGCATCCTTTTGCCTAAGAATTATACTCGGAAGAGGCAAAACCATTTACAAACTCCTGAGCTCAGGACGAATGAGGGTTCAGGAGAGGAAGCGGGAGCGGGGCGGGTTTTCTTTGTCCAGGGCGAATCCGGCGACCTCTGAAGTTCCCCCGAAGGCATGGGGTGGGCTCCAAAAGAGCTCCCGGGATTCGACCACCTTCTCCTCACCTGAGGCACGAAGAATTCGCAGTTGGTTTCTAATTCGGGCCAGCGACTACCACTGTGGTACCAGAGAACATGAATTTGCCGCACGTCTAGGTTCCAACCTTGGGGGAAACTTGCAAGGACGGACAGATCGGGCCCGCGTCCGCCCCAGCAACAGAAAACCGTCTGCCTTTCGTTCCGCTGTTTGCAGGACCCAGCTAACAAAAAGTGTTGCAGGCGTTGGGGTTTTCAAAGTGTTCTGGAGGGGGGCAGGAATAAAAACCTACCACTGCCAGGTTTAAATTTACTTTTACTTTTTTTTGTTTTTTTAATGTCTGAGGCAAGTTTAAATCTAACTTTCCATTTTATCATTTCCACTTTATTTGGTTTATTATGAACTTGTGTTAATTTGTCTTCTATTATAACACAGCATTGTTATACTCCACTTTCGAACAAAAGGTGGGAATTTCTGTCTCCTTTAGCACTTCATGTTTTTAAGATTTTGGTTCTTTTTCCTTCGTTTCATTCCAAAATACATCAGTCTCTTATACTTTCTGCTATACTCCTCTTTTGCCAAACTAAACAGAAGCCAGTTGGCACCGTGATGGCATTGATTGTAACATTAAAGTTTCTTTGCTTTAACTATACAATTCTTTGAGAATATGGACTTCATCATCTGAATTTAAAGTTAAATGTAAAATAAGCACTTAGATTAAGTGTGGAAACACCTGTTAGCAAACTATACAATGTGTGGGTATCAAAAGAATGGTATCTAAAACACTTCTTATTCACCAAAAATCAATGCAATTTTACAAGAAATTGGTTTTTCAAAATGCCTATTTTCAGAATATATTAAGAAAGCATCGGAATATGACTTAATTTAGAAAGTATTTCTGAAACAAATACCTTAATTCTGAATTGGCTGGTTTGTACAGTTAATAATTTATTTTAGGGATTTTCTGAAAACTCCAGTTTTTTCTTCAGTGAAATAAATTGTGCCTACATCTCATGGACTGTTTTGATAATTAAATGAAGTAACATATATAAAGTTAACAAAAGGCCTGGGACACCAATGACAAAGTACTATAGAGTGAATGCATATTTGAAATAAAATAGTCTTCTCAATTTTATTACCAAACCCAGCACCACACAAATAACTATTGCATAAACTAAGATATATGTAATATGGCCAGCAATTAGTATCTTTATTGATGCTCTATCCAGAGTCCAGAAACAATCATATCACATGCATCATATGCAATACACAGTGCTTCTGATCTTCAGGAGGAAATAAATGTTGACATTATGGAGGTTTTCATACATTATTTCACTTATAATACTCTGCAATGCGTTGTGCCATCCTATTTATTATGGTGATAAGCTCCATATAAGAGTATAAAGTCCAAGAGGGCAGGGATTTTTACCTATGCTATTATGTCCCTAAAGTCTACCATCAGTAATTGCTGATGGATACAATAATGTTAATATAAAGAACAATGACCTTCAGATCATACTATTAAAAATATCCTGACGAATAAAGAAGGCTTAGCAAATGTATTTCCCTTTTTTCTGATATTTTTTTTCTTATTAAAGTATACATTTTGAAATCATATATCTACAATCTAAGGCAAAAAAACCACTGCATCCAATAATGAACTAGGCCAATAAATTTAAATGAATTTATTCTGTAAAGTCAGAAATGTAAAAACAACCAAACACCAAATAGCTTCATAGTCAGCAATAAAGGGAGTAGGCCTGAGAGTCCTGAGAAATGAAGACTGGGGCCTCAAACCAAAAGCCCTGGACTTTCAGTTAATTGAGGCGAAATTACCCTAGTTTGATCCAGTGAAAGTGGCTAAAAGGAACAGGTCCCTCACCTTCCAGAGCATAGGACCCGCGCCTTGGAGGCTTCACTACTCAATAAAGAAGAGGAGACTATAAAAATATAAACATTCAGAACCCATTAACCCACACCCAACAGGCTCCACCTCTCCCACAAGCAGACGGCACAAGCCAACCCCTGCCCAACCCCTGCCCACTCCCGTCTCACTCACACCCTGAACCCTGGGACCGGGCCTTGTGCCCGCGGGTCTGGAGGTGGCCTGAAGATCCCAGGTGGCTACCTCCCACCTGCCGCTGCGGTCTAGCTCCGCCCACCTCAGCCAACGCCTCCGGAAACAGCCGTGCGCGTTGCCCTGGTGACGCGCCACAAGGCCGCTTCCACTGAGCTGCGCTGCGGAGACTCCTGGCGCCAAGCAGTAGCGCGCCACGGCAACGTCCGACGTGATGGCGTCACGAAATCGGTAGCCAATGAAAGGAAGAGCTGAAAAAGCTGGCTTGGGTTTGAATCTTGTGGCTGAGTTTGAATCGTGGAGCGGCAGACATCGTAAGGAAGTGTTGCGGTAATCTTTGCTGGAGCTGAGGTGAGTGAGAAGAAACCTCTCTTTTCGTAACGCTTCTTTTGATGACCCATCTCGCTGGAAGCGGAAGGCTACTCCGCCTGAGGAGTAGAAGACGGGATGCGCTTGTTGACAAACGCGGAAGGGTTGAGGGATGGGGGGTGGGGAGTGACGGTAGTTAGGGTCCCTGGGGAGAAAGTGAAAGGAAGAAGGAACTGGAGAACCCGCTGGAGCATAGCTCTGCCTCATCAGGAGCCCTTGAGTGCTCATCAGGAGGGACAGAAATCTCCTGCCTTAAATTCTGAGAAAGTCGGAAGTTTTAAAAGGCATCCTGGCCCCTTTCCCAGACTGGCAGAGCACTTTAACTGCCCTGCGCCTTACAATGTAAAGTTCATTCCTCACTTCTGATTCAGAGTGTTTCAGATACAGATGTAAATGTAACTAACTCTCGACTTAACTATCAAAAAGGAGTTTTGGTTCTCCAACTTAAAAACTTTTTGTCCTGCAAGGTTCTACTGTGAGCCTGGCAAAGATCCGTCGGGAACCTCCTCTGAGCCCCAGATGTAGAATCAAGACAAGACTTGCCAGCACTGCCTAGCGGGATTGCCAAGACCCAAACAAGGTATCGAAGCTATACTGCTTGGCAAAGTGCTTTGCAAATGAAAGAGACTCTTGAACACTGAGAATAAGTCCATCTACTGTCTTTTCTCAGTTTCTGCAAGACTCTTTTAGGAGCTCATTACGCACTCAGTTACAGAGAGATCAAGGCCAACTGCTGTTTACGAAAAGAGGTTATTTGACCAGAACTGAATAATTTTGTTATATAATACATAGTTGAGGTTATTTACTATTAATTATCGAGTAGAATGTATTAAGCATTCTACAGGTTTTAGTTGGTAGTTGTTATTCCACTATCTTCAGGCTCTCGCCTTGGATTTTGGAAAGTATTTATGAACTTTGGTACTAGGGGATATGAGAACCATAGACTAGATACTGCTTGTTACTAAGTTTCTATTACCTTGAAAGAATTGTCTGTTTCAGTAAACAAAGATTATCTTGCCTTTAACAGTAGTAAATTAATCTCTTCTGTTACTGAACAAGTATTTGAAGAACATAAAATTTTCACTTTAAAAGTGCGTCTTGGCAAAGTGTATTGACACCCTGAATCAATTAAGGTACACAACAAAATCACTTTCATGCTGTCAATTCTGAAATCTAGGAGGAAAAAGTAGCCCAGATGTTAGTGCCATCTTCACTCCATTTGAAATTTCTTTCTTCCCTGATGTTTTTAATGTAGTAAAAGGACTGGCTCTAACACTGAAGTTACCAAAGAGAAGTGTTAAGTTGTAGAGAGACTATAAATGATAGTGTATGAAGGATAGTTCCTGCTCCTAAAAAGTGTTTGTTGAACCTGAATCTAATTCAGATTTAAGTTTGAATTTAAGAAATAACTTAAACTGTAAAACTCCACATTCAAAATAATTTGTGCAGCATTTCTGTTCCTTTGTTTGAAAATATTCTGTTCTTATTCCAGTAGAGCATTGTTGTCGGGCTTTGGATTTAGACCTGAGTCTATATTCTGGCTCCTCACTTACTTAGCTATGTCATCTTGGAAAAATTATTTATCCTTAACTACGTTTGTGTTTTTGTAAAGTGGAGACCATTATAAAACATGGTTTTATGTGGTTGTTTTAAGGATTGAATGAGATGATGAATGTTAAATGTTTACCATGATGTTTGGCATAGAGAGCATGCTCAAATGATAATCATTGTTCTTTGTTAGTTGTAGTTATCACGTTATTGACCTAATTTAAGAGTTCTCAATAGTGAATATGCTGAGAATAGATAACTGTTTGATATCCCACAAGCAGAGAGAAATCATACTTTCAGTTTTATTTCAACATTCATTCAAGAGCTCCTCTACTGGGCCCTAAGGTTTCTATCAAAAATAGGCAAATACATATTTTTAACTTCTGTGAGAAAATTTCTGGAGACTAATATTTACAACTGAAAGAGTAGTCATTTAAATACTTCAGATTTACATCCAGTTAGTCTTAAGTTCGAATCCCATGTCTTATGCTTCCAATAGTGTAACTTTAGCCAATTGACTTAATCTATATTACAGTTATTCCTCTCTTAAATAGAAATGATTATAAATACCTGTATCACAGAATTGTTATGGGGATTAAATAAGTATGTAAATTGCTTAACAATTTCTATTTCTATACTAAGTGTGCAATAGAAAGTATTCCATAAATACATTATTAAATGAAAGATTTTGCTTTCAGCTAATTTTAATAGTTTTTGTTTTGTTTTGTTTTTGAAATGAAAATAATTAGTCTTGTTTAAAATCCAAATGATACAAAAAGATATACAGTAGAAAATAAGCCTGTCACCCATACTTCCATATTTCCCCACCATGGAACAACTGATTCTATCAGTTTCCTGTGTTCTTTTCCTAAAAGAGCCTGTACATATACAAATATGTATGTCTTTTAAAAATTCAAATGGTTGTACGTCAAGTCTTCTATTTGGCACTTGTTTTGCACATATATTTTAAAAATCTGCATTAGTTCATTCATTCATTTATTGAACAATTATGTATTGAGTCCTAAATATTGAGCAAGCCCTGTTCAAGGTTCTGGGGTACAGATATAGTCCATATTCTCATAGTGTTTATATTCTGGAGGGGAAACAAACAATAAATATGTAACCAAGTGATACATATTTTCTAGTTAGTTCAGATGCTAAGAAGAAAAATAAGGCCGGTAAAGGATGGAAGAGGAAAGAGCAGGGTGACACTATTTTGAATGGAATCTTTAGGGAAAGCCTGTGTGAAGTGATATTTGAACAGGGACATGAATGATGAGCTGAGAGATTAAGATTTGCAAATATCTGAAGGTAATGTCTTCAAGGTAGTCTCTTCAAAGAAGAGAAAGTGCAAGGCCATGAGGTTAGAACAAGTTGGAATGTTTTAGGAACACTAAGAAGGACAGTGTGACTGAAGCAGAGTAATCATGAGGGAGGATACCATTTGAAGGAAACATCGGAGAGGTTGATGGGGCCAGTTTTAGAACCTATTGGGCATCCTATGGAGTTTGCATTTTATTCTTATGCTGGGAACTCATTGAAGAGTTTGGAACTGGAGAATGACATGAAATACATAACGTGATCTGATTGCTCTTGAAGAAGGCATCAGTACATGCAATCAATGAATTAAATAAAATTTATTATTGTACTTGCCTATAATTGGGAGTGAATCTTTAACTTAATTGACTTACATTTTATCTTGGGTGAACAGTAGCTGCTTATATTATAAGCTTAGAATTTGTCTCTTCAACTTGGTTTATATTATCTTGCCATTATTAAAGAGAATTAGGTTTTAACACTTCTTCATTAAATATAGCAGAGGAATGAGCTTTCTGTGTAAGTGAATAGCCCAGAAAATTAAATGTTACCCTTACTAAGTGACAGGGTTTTTAACCACCCTCAGTGATCATTATAAAACAAGATCTTCCATTTTCCTAATTTTGTAAACCAGAAACCAGGTACATTAACAATTTTTTGATGGCTTAGCATCCTCATTGTGACTGCCAATTATTGCCGGTCATTGTACTCTACTAAGATATGTTGATTCTTTCAGAGAAGTATATTATATGTTTGCCTCTCCTCTACATTGGTGAATTGCTTTCTTGGATTCTGTGTCTGCTTTTTATAATTTATTAATTTACCCATTAATCAAATATTTGAGAATTTTCTATTTACCAGACTCACTATGAGAGATTAAGGATGTAACAGTAAAAACATATAGCTCCATTAGCTGTTATTTCTTGACACTTTCTTATACCCTTTTCCAATCACATGTAATAATCATAAAATATTAGAGCTAGCAACAGATCTTAGATATCAGAGTCCAATCCTATCACTTTATAGATTAGCAACTCAAGCCCTTTCAGTAGCTCCTTTATTATTCTCTTTTATGTTTTACTTTCTCTATAGACTAGACAAATACCTTTCTATTATAATGAACAATGGTGTAAGAAGTGTTCCATCTTTAATGTTTTAGTCCCACCAACGAAATCCTGCCAGTTTACTATTAAAGAAATACAATTAGGAATAGATATGACAAAATTGGTCAGAGGCTGTGACACTATATTCTGAACAGTCATCTGAACAGAATTTTTTTAAAGATTTTATTAATTTATTTGACAGAGAAAGAGACACAGCAAAAAGAGAGAACACAAGCAAGGGGAGTTGGAGAGGGTGAAGCAGGCTTCCCGCTAAGTAGGGAGCGAGATGTGGGGCTTGATCCCAGAACCCTGGGATCATGACTTGAGCTGAAGACTGATGCCAAATGACTGAGCCACCCAGGCACCCCCAGAATTTTTTTTATTTTATTATTAACTAATCTCTACTCCCATCATGGTGCTCAAAGTTACAACCCTGAGATCAAAAGCCATATGCTCTATCCACCAAGCCACCAGGTGCTTAAGGAATTTTTGAATCAACACATTATTACACAGGTAACAATATTTAGGCTTTTCTTTTGCTCCTTCTTGGTAAACAGGGTCAAAGAACTTATTTTCTGGGGCACATGGGTGGCTCAGTCATTTGGCGTCTGTCTTCAGCTCAGGGCATGATCTCAGCATACTGGGATTGAGCCCCCGTCAGATTCCCTGCTCAGATGGGGAGCATGCTTCTCCCTCTAGCTGCTTCCCTCCCACTCCTGCTTGTGTTTCCTCTCTCGCTGTCTGTCAAATAAATAAATAAAATCTTAAAAAAAAAACGAATTTACTTTCTGTGTGCCTTATTCAGCATCATCAACTAGATGTCCATCTCTTTCACTTGGCCATGTTAGGAAAGAAAAGGGGCATTATGTATTGATGTAGGGAAAATTTCATTAATCCCTGAAGACATCAGTATGTTTGAAGATAGACTAATTTTTCACAATTTGGTGATCCTGTTGACCTTAGGTATTTTTATTAAGAAAATTATTTTCAGTCATTTGTTTTGAAGAAGTTCAGATATGTGTGATACTTTAAAAATTAAGATGGATGTCTTTCTTAAAATCTGTAACAAGTTGTAAAACAAAGTTGTATTTGAGATTATACTTCTTAAATTCCTTTAGATCATTGTCAATATTTCTCCTTGAAGTATTCCTTGAGTGAGACCTATTGTCTTCTAAAATACCTTCAGCAATTCCCAGTAAACTTCAAAATAAAATCTAAACTTGTTGGCCTTGTATTCATGATCTTCCAAATCTGGCCCCACTCTTATCTAATTATATCTTCTTAATGCAACCTCTCCCTTCCCTTTTATTCTGTCCAGCTGCATTAGGATACAGCAAAGCTTGGGACACCTGGATGACTCTGTGAGTGGAGGATGCAATTCTTGATCTCAGGGTTGTGAGTTCAAGCCCCACATTGAGTATAGAGATTACTTGAAAAAGAAAAATGTTTTAAAGAGGACTGAGCTATATTGAGCATCTCTTTAGATACTGTAGATAAAATTGCAATTAGCTAAAACTAAACAGCTAAAAGAAATAAGGTTTAAGCAAATTGACCATGCAGCCTGTTATGTCCTCTGCACAAGCTGCTTCCTACCCCAGGCCTTTGGACTTGCTGCCTAAAATACTCCTGTTGCAGAGAGTTTTTCAGTTTCTATAGAAAATCACTCATCTAGACAAGCTTTTCTCAACTGCCCCATCTAAAATAGGAGCCCCATGTATACTATGGGGGATATGCTGGGATCTATGCTGGGATCCAGAAAAATGCTTACCTCATAGAAGGCACTCAATAAATATTTATTAGATATATAACTAATTTCCCACCCTGAAATGCTTTTTTATCATAGTTAATAACTAACCATCCTTCAGCTCTCAACTCCTGTCACTTCCTCTAAGTTCCCCGCTATGACAGTCTTATGTAGGACTATTAGCCTTTACCTTACCAGCTCCTGTCAGAGTTACACCTTTACATAATTGTGCCATTGTTTTAATAATACCTCTTTGCCTCACTGTCTGTATATAATAATAATACTCGTAGCAAACACTGAGTGCATATTGTGTGCCAGGCATCGCTCTAAGTTCCCACCACAGCTCTGTGAGGTAGGTAATATTATTAGTCCCACTTTACAGATGATGAAATTGAGCCAAAGGTAGGTTAAGTAACTTGCTAACACAGCCAGTAAGTAGTAGAACTGGGATTTTAACCTAAGGTAGCTGGCTCCAACATCTAATAGTTCGCATATTGAATTGATTACTTAATTAACAAGAGATCCCACCCAATCTTGAGATTCTAAGGTCTATTTCAAAATAATCACCTGAAGTCCTCTTATGCTTGTTTAACTATTTCATTTGTGTGTATTTTATCTATCATTGGGGGGTGAAAAGTGTATCATTTAAGGTCAAAGCATTGCTCAATATTCCTAAGAGCTTTTAGACACGTGTATGGAGATCAGTTTTTGGTATAACAAAGAATATGGGATGCTACAACCTATAAGAGAGGTCAGAAATGCTAAATATCTTCTAATACATGTAACAGTTCCAAACAAGGAAGAATTATCCTACCTAAAGTACCATCATGAGCTCATTGGGAAACACTAAAAAGATGAATCAGCATCTTTGGCAAGAAGAAACAGGAATGGAGGTAGATAGGGAAGAGAACTGACATTTATTGAATGCCTTGATACACTTAATACTTGTTATCGCTTTTAGCCTTCACAGTGCTTTGAGGTTTCTTTTATACAAATAAGAAGCTGAAATTCAGTGAGGTTAAGGAAGTCGTCCAAGGTCATAGAAGTGAGGTATAGGTGCTTTGAGGAATTAGAAGCTCAAGGGTGAAGAAAGCAGAGTAGCAATTCATCTGGGACTTGACTGTTAGAATCCAAGTAACCATTCTTCTTCAGTGTTCTATTTTTGGAGAAGGACAGAGTCTAAAAAGTGAGTACCATGTCCACTGTCTCCTGCTTTTAGATTACTTTGGCTTTATTTGAACTTTTTCCAAAAGTATATGGTTTTATGGCCATATTTTTATGACATATTTTAGCTTCATCATTGTTATTTATCCCATTTAAAAAAACAAAATGTCGGGGCGCCTGGGTGGCTCAGTGGGTTGAGCCTCTGCCTTCAGCTCAGGTCATGATCTCAGGGTTCTGGGATTGAGCCCTGCATCAGACTCTCTGCTCAGCGGGAAGCCTGCTTCCCCCTCTCTCTCTGCCTGCCTCTCTGCCTACTTGTGATTTCTGTCAAATAAACAAATAAATCTTTAATAAAACAAAATAAAAAAACAAAATGTCTTTTTTTAACCTTTCTTCTGCCTCTACCATACCATTCCTTTGCTTACTTTTGCAGTAGTATTTCCTGTATTCACTGAGCCTTCTCTCATTCAGGTTTTTGTCCCACCATTCCCCAAAACTGTTCTTCTCATTGACTTCTTTGTTACTAAATCCCATGGTTACTTCTTAGTCTGTACTTTTACGTGTTAGCAGTATTTAACATAATTGATCAACCTATTCTCCTTGATTTAAAGAGTTCCCAAAATCTTAATGCCAATTGAAGCATAAAGACTCTGAGGACAGACTTTACTTTTTAAACTTGGGTTCCAACTGCCTTGACATTTCCACCTGGATGTCTTAAAATTCTCAAATTTAAGAAGTCTAGATTTTCCAACACTCAGACCAATAACTTTGAAGTTGTTCTTGAATCCTGTCTTTCTCTCATAGTCCATCTCTATCAGAAGAATCTATTATCTTTACCTTCAGAATATTTCCAGAATCAGACTACCACCGTGGTCTGAGTTGAAAACATTAACTCCTATCTGTAGTACTTCAGTGTTCTAATTAGTCTCCATTCCTTACAGTATGTTATCTACACAGCAATGAGAATGATCAGATTATATCACAAAACAAAGCAAAACAAACAAAAAAATCACACACAAACACAAGACCCTGGTAGATCTCTTTACCTAAAGTATAAGTCAGAAGTTCAGTCAGACCCTGGGCTTCTACTTAGATTCAAACACCATAGGTAAACTATATAGTCACAGCAAAGCTACCCAAAAACCTAGCTTTCATTTTCATGAGAGTTTCAGCATTATATTAGTTTGGCTTATGGTAATGGACAGCAAAAAATCTCTCAGAATCATCAAGGTAATAAAGAGAGAACCTTGGCTCATGAACTGTTTTCAGTAAAAGTGATCTTGGCTGCCAGCCTCTTGGCAGTGGAAATTGATACACCTAGTCTTATCTCCACATGTATCTCACAAACCCATAGGGTTAGAAATAGTTCCAAGGATGCATCAGTTAGTTAGCCCAGGTATGAAGTTGATGAAGATGGCATATACACCATGGTGTATTCAGAGATCCTAATCTGCTCTGTAATGATGTAAGTCTAGGATACATCAATGATACTAGGTTTAAAAATTATGATCTGACTCTCAGATTTCCTCTCATAAAAATAGAAAGTAAAGATAAACTAACAAAGATCAATAGTTTGGAAACCTCAACTATCCAGAAATTAATTGAGAATCTAAAAGTTAAAACTAAGAGGAGCACCTGGGTGGCTCAGTGGGTTAAGCCTCTGCCTTCTGCTCAGGTCATGATCTCAGGGTCCTGGGATCGAGCCCCGCATCGGGCTCTCTGCTCAGCGGGGAGCCTGCTTCCTCCTCTCTCTCTCTCTGCCTGCCTCTCTGCCTACTTGTGATCTCTGTCTGTCAAGTAAATAAATAAAATCTTAAAAAAAAAAAAAACTAAGAAAAAAAATTTAAGACCTTTTAGATTTTCTAATTTATTTATTCATCAAATATTTATACAGTCTACCTTGTGCTGGGCACTGTTCTAGGCTCTTGGAACATATCAGTAAGTAAAACAGATTTTTAAAAATATGCATGTCCTTAAAGATTATATAGTTTAACTGGAATAGAGAACACAATAAATAAGTAAGAAGTATATATTATTTGAAGATGGTGCTTTGGTAAACAGTAGAGCAGTATAAGGATAATTAGGAATTGGATTGGCAGGTTTTTTTTTAAGATTTTATTTATTTATTTGACAGACAGAGATCACAAGTAGGCACAGAGGTAGGCGGGGGGTGGGGAGCCGGCTCCCCACTGAACAGAAAGCCCGACATGGGGCTCCATCCCAGGACGTTGAGACCATGACCCGAGCTGAAGGCAGAGGCTTACCCCACTGAGCCACCCAGGCACCCCTGGATTGGCAGTTTTAATAAGAGTAGTCGGGAGGGCAACATTTGAGCAAGGACTTGAAAGAAGTAAAGAGTCATGCAGGTATTGAAGGAAGCATGTTGCAATGGAGAGAGTAGCTGGTAGAAAGACCCCATTAGAATGCTTGGTGGGTTAGCTGGAATGGAGGGAGCAAGGGAAAGATCATAAAACATGAGGTGAAAATGGAGACCATTTAGAAAACTTCAGCTTGTTCTCTGAATAAAATAACCATTGGAAGGTTTTGAACCAAGGGTGAATTAAATTAAATTGAATTAAATTAAATTAAATATATTTCCAGGGTGCCTGGGTGGCTCTGTCATTAAGCGTCTGCCTTTGGCTCAAGTCATGATCCAAGGGTCCTGGGATCGAGTCCTGCGCCGGGCTCCCTGCTTGGCGGGAAGCCTGCTTCCCCTTGTTTGTGTTCTGTCTGTCTGTCTGTCTGTCTGTCTCTGTCTCTCTCTCTCTGTTAAATAAATAAATAAATAAATAAATAAATAAATAAATTTCCAGGTAAGTGGAATAGAATTATTAGGAATGGAATAGAATTAATAGGAGTGGTCTTTCTCCAGTTGACTTATTTCGCTAAGCAACGGGGGTGGGGGTTAAGGTGGTAGGAAAAGAAAAAATGAAACAAGATGGGATCGGGAGGGAGACAAACCAAAAGAGGCTCTTAATGTCATAAAACAAACTGAGGGGGGTGGGGGAAGTAGAGGTGTTGGGAGAGGGTGGGGGGGTTACATTATATGTTTAAATAAAAAAAGCTTAAGAAAAAAAAAGAATTAATAGGAGTGGAATAGAATTAGTACCTTTTTTTTAATGAACACTATATGCCAGTCATATTGTATACAATAGAACTTATATTAATACTTTACTTTCCTTTTTAATTACAGAGAAATATTCAGGCATTCATATAAACAGGGGAAGCAAGATAATCAACAATGTCTGTCACTGAGGAAGATCTGTGTCACCATATGAAAGTAGTTGTTCGTGTGCGTCCGGAAAACACAAGAGAAAAGGCAGCTGGATTCCATAAAGTGGTCCATGTTGTAGATAAGCATATCCTAGTTTTTGACCCCAAACAAGAAGAAATTAGTTTTTTCCATGGAAAGAAAACTGCAAATCGAGATATTACAAAAAAACAAAATAAGGATCTCAAATTTGTATTTGATGCAGTTTTTGATGAAACTTCAACTCAATTGGAAGTTTTTGAACATACTACTAAGCCAATTCTTCGTAGTTTTTTGAATGGATATAATTGCACAGGTAATTGCTTCAGTCAGAGTTTAATTTTTCCATCTGATTTCAGTTTTACATTAGAATGACATCTACTTTGCCCATTCTAAAAGTAATCAATTTTAAGGTGCTTATTTGCTAAAAATTATAACGTTAAATAGAATTTCACTGTAATATAGACTTTCTTTGAAAATTAGGCCTCACATATAATAAATAATTTGTGAAACTTTCTCTTCCAAAGTTTTGTTGTGGTCCCTATAGACAGTCATCTTTTCAATTTTCCTATGTTATTAAGCCACATGGGTCTTTCAATGGAGATACCAGATTTCTTACAATTTGTATTCACTAATATTCCCTCACTTACCTATACAGCTATCTATCCCTGGGGAAAAGTTGGGCATTTCTGAACACTCTGCAAGTTTCTTTACAGAATGATTTTTCTTTATAGTACCCTGAAAAAAAAGCTAAGAGCCCATGTTAATTGAGTATCATATGTTATTTTAGTATATCTTCAGCCCAAAAAGCATCTCTAGTGCTCTGGATAGATCTATAGTAATTTGTCTTTCAAAATGGCCATGTTGATTTCCTAGAAGACCCAAAGGCCTATTAATTCAATACTTACAAGGCACTTAACACCATTATTTATATCTTATTTTTGTAATTACCACCATTTACAACATTTTCTTTAAGATAACCCTAAAACTGTAACATGTTTCACTGTCTTTCACTGCCTCACTCAGTTTTATTACAGAAGACTTACCCTATTGGTCAAATAAGAATAGAATGTGGTTTATTGATTAGAACTGCTATGATTCTCATTTTTAAGTTTATATTCTTTTCCTCATTCATGAAACTCCATACTATTTCCAGAGATTTAAATTTTTCTTGACTCCAAATGAAAAAATCTCCACCAAACTAATTCTGAATCTTTGTTTTCTTCTTGGCTTTATTTTGTATTATTATCCAGCTGTCTTAAGACTTCTTGTACTACTAGCTTATATAAAATAAAAAGAATGAAATATGTCAGTTTAATTGATTCCGCTGAAAAGTATTTTAGTAGTTTGTTAATATTTGGTTTAACAGAGAGATTTAACTTATAAAAATATTTTTACCAGTAATAATATGAGGACTTAATGGTTTTATATTATGTCAGGTATTTGCCATAAGTAATTCAGAGTAGCTTTTTGTTTCGTTTTGTGTTTGAAGAACATATCATTTTTGTGTTATACTGGAGAGAATCATGGAAACAAACTAATTTGCCTAAAACACAAATTTCATAAGGGAATTTTATAAATGACTTCTATCAGAATTCACTGTTCAGCAAACTTGTTGTGAATATCTGCTTTGTGCCTGGTGATTTGCTAGTTATGAAGGATACACAGCCTCAGTCTTAGTGGAGCTCACAGTTGGAAATATAGTGTGACACCTGTTAGAATAGAAGGATATATAGCATATACTGAGGGCTCAAATAAGGGAGTAGATATTTCTGCCTGTGACAGAGAAGACATGGAAAAGTGACATTTTTGCTGAATATTTAGAGCAGGTTTAAGTATTCCAGCTGGATCAAGTAGAGGAACTCTTCAGTGGAAAGGCAGTGGCATAAGAAACAGCACATGCAGAGAACTTCACACAATCTAGCATACCTAGATGACAGCAAGGAACAAATAGGCTAGAGGGAATGCCTAATAATATTCCAAGGCAAGGAATACGAACTTTCTCATGTAGGACTGTTGAACAATTAAAATTTAACATATTCAGATTTTGTTTTTGTAAAAAAAAAAAAAAAAACTACAAATTCTGATAGATGGATTAAAGAAGATTGAGACAAGATAAGGAAACTGGTAACCGATTAATCAAAACTTGAATGATTGCTGTGTAAGAAAGGGAGCAGAGGAGGGGAGGATAGTACCATTAACCAGAATACAGAATGTAGGAGAAGAGTGGATTTGTGCTAAAATTCCCAGGTTTTAAGGATAAGACTCTACGTTAATTTTGGACCTGTTGAGTTTAAAGTTATGTTCAGAATATTCAGATGGAACTATCCACTAGACAGTGGATATAGTAATGTTGTATATCATAATAAAGAACTTTGATCCCTTTCTATAAAAACTCAGTGCTTGCATATGGTGCCACTGGAGCTGGGAAGACCCACACGATGCTAGGATCAGCTGCTGAACCTGGAGTAATGTATCTAACAATGTTAGACCTTTATAGATCTATGGATGAAATTAAAGAAGAAAAAGTATGTAGTACTGCAGTTTCTTATCTGGAGGTAAGTTGACAGAACCATTCTTTAGGTTAGTCAATAGTATTGAGAAATCATTAAGAAGTTCCATGGCCCATTCAAACTACTCTGTCATTAAGAATTTTCTTATGAATATATAAAATCATTAAAATTCCTGCTCTTAGGTATTTGTTGCACATCTTACTCTTTTTTTGTTAAGTATTTTATTTTGGCCTAATTTCTGATTAGGAAAATTAGCAAAAAGAGCTTCCAGATACCCTTCACCCAGACTCCCAAATGTTAACATCTTACTACCTTTGCTTCTCCCTTTATGTGTGTGTATGTATTTCTTTCTTCTGAACTGTTTAAGTTACAACAGGATATTTTCTTAAATAACCACTGAATAGTTATCCAAATCAGGAAATTAACAATGATAGAACACTATTACCTAATCTATAAATCTTAATAAGATTTTGCTAATTACTCTGATGAAGCCCTTTACTGAAAAAGAAAATCTAAGATCATAAATTGCATTCAATTGTTATATCTCTTTAGTCTCAATTGGATTTTTTCTGTATTTTATGTCACTGTCATAAAATCCCTAATTTGGTTGGTTAGTCAATAGGTTACGCACATGCATAAACACAATGGAAGTAATATTGAGTTCTTACAGTATCATATCAAGAGGCTGGTGTAGTTAGTTAGTCTGATTACTGGCTGTGTTAACTTTGATCCATTTCATCATGTTGGTTTTGGCAGAGTTTCTGCACTATAAAGATCCTACTTTACCCTCTTATTCCTCAAATTTTCATCTATTACTATTGACATCCACTGTTGATTCATGCCTAAATCTATTATTATTATGATGGTAGATAATAGTGATATTTAAATTCCATCAGTTGGTCTACATTTATTCCTTGGCTTTCTACTGTATGGAAGAACTTTCCTTTCCTTTATTATATCAGTGTGGATTCGTAGATTCTTAACATTATTTAGTAGCTTATAAAGTAGAAGGCATCAGGGCCTGGATTATAATCCTCTTCCGTATTTATTTATATGCTCAAATTATGCTGGATTTGGCCAATCAAGACTTCTTCATGCTGTCTCTTGTGTCCTCATTCTTTGAGGACTTCTGCTCACTTAGTAATAGGTGACATTTGACAAATCATAACTAGGAGATAGGCACACTAACTTTATATTCAGATAGTGTTTCAGATACCAGTAAGGAAACAAATCTATGATTTTACTGCCTATTTGTGGTAGCAAAGAAAAATTTCTGGTAGTCACAACTCTCTTGTTGACAGCTTTATAGTTTGGTTCCTACTGAGAAAGCTTCTTCACATTTCAAAAATTGATTAAGATATGTATGTTGCTAAAAATTTTCTTGTATACAGAACTTAGAAATAAAAGAGAAATAAAACTCATTTTCTATAGTTAAGTACTGAAAAAAATTGCTTTGAACTTAATTGGGTAAAGAATATGGCACAATTCTTTAGTTCCTCCTTATATCCTTTTATAACTGGGCGAATTTTGAAATTTGGTTATTTTTATAATGTTTTTAATTGTTTTTTCTTTCTTTTAATCTGCCTTTGTTTTATTAACGGTAAGGCAATGTCTAATCTCATGGTTTTCCACTTAGGCTGTGCACCAGAGTTGGCTATGAAGCTTTTTAAAAATAGACATGCTGAGGCCTCAACTCTTGGACATTTTAATTTAATAGGTCTGGATTGTGACTGATGCATATGTGTTTTTTAAAAGTTTCCAGGTGATTCTGATCTGTAGACTGACTTGAGAATAGTTGTTCTAGTTTTGTATTTTGTATGATTGAAATGGGTAAGGGGAAGTATTTGAAAAGTAACTACTGCTTTTCAGGAAAATAACAAAATATTATATTTTCATATTTTACTACTTTTTAAGAGTTTCTTACATTTAAAAATGGCTATCATTCAGTAGAAAATCTTACCAGCAATGAAGTGTCACTATAGGCTATCTATTAGAACATGGAAATAACTTACACGAAATAATTCTTAAAGCCTAAGACTGTATGCTTTTTTAAATCTTATCAGTTGTCACTTCGTTGGCAAGTAGAAAATTCAGTACCTTTAATAAAATCATTAAACAGATCAATAGTACTATTTCTATGCGTTGTTTACAGAAATTACTAAGAAAAATTGCTAAAGAAGAAATTGCTTACAGAAATTACTAGGAAAAAAAATTACCAAAGACCTACAAAACAGATGTGTTTTTAGTGCCATGTAATCTAGAGTAAGGAAATCTGGACTCCCATCCCTACTCTGCTGTTACTTTTGTGACCATGGACAAATTACTTAACCTCCTAGGGCCTTAGTTCCTAAGAAAGTCAGGTGGGGGTGTACTATTATAGGACTTTTTAAGAATTGAATATTAGATTTAATGTAATTAAAGGATAAATAAAATAGATACTGTTGATCCTTGAGTATGGGTTTTAACTCTTTAAGTTCTAAAATTTAAAAAGTTTCAACTATTGGGACATCATGAAATAATAAACATCTTCAGTGAGAACCATGCCACCTCCATATAACTTACTAGAATTTCCCAAGACCATGTGTCCCATATATTTCTAGAAAATAGGAAAAGGCAATTCAAGCTGTCTTATTTCTATTCCACCATAATTGTCAAGTTAGGAATTATGGAGAGAGGGTGTAATGACTCCACCTTTAAATTTCAGTTGCAAACTTAGGTAATCAAACTCTTCTGTTTTCTCAAATGATAGAAAATTAATGGCAACATGAGATAGAAGGGGTGAGATGGTACAAATAAGTTGCTGCTTATGTTTAAGATGTAACTCTAATTGAACCTTAAATCAGCAATACGTGTGATGTCACTATTATTTCAACCTCAGTGCTAAAGCAGTTTTTTGTTTTGTTTTGTTTTTCCTTAAGGTATATAATGAACAGATTCGTGACCTCTTAGTAAATTCAGGGCCACTTGCTGTTCGGGAAGATGCCCAAAAGGGGGTAGTCGTTCAGGGGTTGACTTTACATCAGGTATGTTTATAATTTATTTTCCTTATTGTAATAACAAGTGTGGTTATCTAGCCATTTATTTTCTGTTGTGTTCAAGAAAGGAGAAAAATAATAAAGTGCAGAGTTAAAAGAATCAGAATATATCTTCAATATTATTTTGTTTTCCTTTGAAATAGTTGAATGAGCTTTTCTTTTTCTTGTTGTTTTTGGGTAAGGAGTTGGGGGCTTTTTTGGTTCTTTAGAGAGAGCAAGAGCTCCAGGGTAGGGGCAGAAGGAGAAGGAGAATCTGAAGCAGGCTCCACACCCAGCATGGAGCCTAGTGCAGAGCTCAGTCTCACAACCCTGAGATTATGACCTGAGCCTAAATCAAGAGTTTGATGCTTAATTGACTAAGCCACCCAGTCACTCTAAATGAGCTTTTCTTTTAAAAATCTTCTTGCAAATTTAATACTCTGTATTCTGCTTAATACATTTATATTTTATCTCCTCCAAAAGATAAGATTCTATGTTTTATTTCTCATATAACACCAGACAAAGTAAAGTTGATCTAAACAACATGGGTTTGAGATGAACAGGTCCACTTATATGCAGATTTAATTTTATAAATACAGTACACTATGCAGTGGCTAACTGAACATAATAAAATACAGTACAGCACTGTAAATGTATTTTCTCTTTCTTATAATTCTCTTCATACCATTTCCTTTTCTCTAGCTTCATTTATTGTAAGAATATAGTATATAATATGTGTAACATACAAAATATGTATTAATTAACTGTTCATATAATCAGTAAGGCTTGAAGTCAACAGTAGGTTATTAGCAAAACTTTTGGGAAGTCATAAAGTTACATGTGCATTCTTAATTGCCTGAAGGGGAGAGTTCTGTCAGTGCCCTGACATTCTATCAGTGCCATTGTTCAAAGGTCAACTGTATATCATTTGCTTAGTACTATATAGGAAATATTTAATGGGATGCAATTTGTAGAATGCATTTTTACCTTTAATTTTATCTTTAAGAGTGTTTTTTCTTGTTGAAAGTGTATTAAAAATTTTAAAGGTAGATGA
>RCUC01148853.1:0-23797 GCA_003697995.1 Taxidea taxus jeffersonii | reverse complement strand
AGAAGTCATACTTCGCAACACAGGAGTCTCTACAAATTCTGCTTCTGGCTGCCCATGGAAGGGGAAGGCATTGAAGTCAGAAGAAGCTCCTGGCATGTTTTTGGGTTTTACCCTTACTTTTAGGTTCCTTTGGCTTACTCTACTCATTTGTTCTTGCTTCACCGCCCCCATTCTATCTTGGGCTGAGGCTGGTGTTGGCACTGCTGAGCTCCCAGAGGTCGGCTCTAATGGAAGGGTCCTTGAGCAGTGGCTACTTTGCTGCTAATGTCAGTCTTTCCTTTTTTGTATTTAGCCTATTTATTTAGCTGTCTTAGCAGTTTCATAAGAGCTGTCTGTCCTTTTACCTACTTATAGGTTGTCAGCCTTTGCAGGGAGGCAAGGTTAATACATTACTTAGCCTTTTGGGATGCTGGAATGCCTGACTCTTAAGTCCAAGGCTGCCTGTTCAAGTCCAAGGCTGCCTGTTCCTCCCAGGTGAACAGTCACCCTGGGAAGTTACTGCATTAACATTTTGATTTTCTTTCAACCTGGACCTGGCCTGCTGACCACTGCAGCTAGTCCTGTGTCTGCTAAATGTTTCAAGCCTGCCCTCTGCCCCAGATCACAAGTAGAGGTGTTTATAAGTACATCGGTATTAAATTTTTTGTTTTTCAACAGAAGATGAAAACTGTAGGTCTCCTGTTTGATTTTTTCTTAAATTTGTTTAAGTATATATGTGTAGTACTAAACTCTGTGGTAGTTTTACATCTTGGCATCTCCCTGACATCATGCTGGATACAGATGGGGATACCCAGGGAAATTTTTGTTGAATGTTAATGAAAATTTTAAGAAAAATTGTCTACAGTTTAAGAACTAAAGAAGGAAAGGGCAGTTTAATTCATAGAAGGGAAACTTGGGGCGGGTCAAAAAGCATTGACTGAAATATTTTATTTTATTTTATTTTTTTTTAAAGATTTTATTTATTTATTTGACATAGAGAGAGATCACAAGTAAGCAGAGAGGCAGGCAGAGAGAGGGGGTGGGGAAGCAGGCTCCTCGATGAGCAGAGAACCCGATGCGGGACTCGATCCCAGGACCCTGAGATCATGACCTGAGCCGAAGGCAGAGGCTTAGCCCTCTGAGCCACCCAGGCATCCCCTGAAATATTTTAAAAGAAAATATAATTGCCCAGCCCTCAAACTGTGGCTTGCCCCTCTATGGATCTGCACAAGTTATTGGGATTGGTGGAGAGGAGGCAACACTATGAGGTGAAATGGAATGTTTTGGGAATAGTTTGGTGGTCGTGCTTCTAGGCTGGCCCCTTCCCCAGCCTGTCATTCATGCATGGAGTACTTGGAGAATCAGCCATTCCACCTGGCAGGGCTGCTCTAATCCCTGAGTGCTTCTTGGCCCAGGACTGCCCCCTGCTCTGAAACCTGGGTGATTTCTCAGGCTGCCTGGACTGCCTGCTTTTAGGTGTCTTCCTAGCCCAACTTGTAGCCAGAAAGATTCTTTTAAAAACCTACAGTTCTTCTGGCACCCATGAGTTGGGGTCCGTTCATCTAAGACCTGGCAGTTGTCTGTGTCCCTTTGCTTCTGTCCTTTCTGTAATTCTCTGAAGCCTCCTCCCCCAGCCCATAGCAATATTTTTACTTACTCCTTGTCCTGAAAAGCCTCTTTCTCTGGAATGTCTTTTCTGAAGGTCTTATCTCATGTACAGATAATCTTGGAAGATAGGAGAGCCCCAGCTATTATTACAAGCCCTCCTGAAGGAAAAGCCACATCAGCCTGGGAGGTTGGGCTGGGCTGACTCCTGTGGAAATACCTGGAGTGTATGCCTCACTGTTAAGTCTTTGCTGACTGTCTCACTTAAAGGAAACACAGATCTTAGCCTTGCCTTTGGAGCTCAGGGCAAGACAGAGAAGTCACTTGCAGGGTCCCTGGGGCCCCTGTGCACACAGAGTCATAGCAGACACATCTGGCCATGAATGGTCAGATGTAGCCCTAGTCTAGCTAGCTGAGAACCAACACCCTGGGTCAAAGTTCTTAGAGGTGACACAGAGAAGAGGTTGAAGGAGCAAAAAAATAAACAAATAAATAAAATCTATTCTAGAGATTGAAGTTCAGGGCTCATCTGAATTTTGAGCAGCCAAGCCTAATGTCCAAGCCCTTTGGTGTTGAAAGTTAACAGCCCTTTTTTTCATCCCTTCCCTCACTTACCTATGTACCAAACAGCCTCTCCTCTGCAGGGCACTGCCAGGCATTATAGAGGATATAGCAGCAAATTTTTTGTCTCCTTGCCCTGACAACGTTGGACCAAGGATCTGCCTTTAACTGCAGCAAGAAGCAGGGCAAAATGTAGGAATACATGGCATTCAGTAACAGGTGCTTATCAGGGTGTTTGACCATCGATGCGCTTAGGCCAGGTACATCTTAGCAAAGAGTTTTTGCCCTATGGGCACAGACCCTATCTTATTTCCCTTCCAGCCAATTCATAAGTAGGAACATTTAGTCCTCAGGGACTACATCATCTCTGTATATCTCCTAACTGAGAAGGAGCTCTAATTATATGGTGTGCGCAAGAGACATAATTCTCTCTCTCCGTAGAATTGTGTTAACAGCTTTATTGAAGTGTAACTGACATAAGTGGCACATAAGTAAAGTGTACAATTTGAAAATATTTGAGAGAGAGATCCATGAAATCATCACCACTAGAGAGGCACATTTATGACCAGGAAGGATGGCAAGTCTAGGCCCCTTGCCAGAGTGGCTCCCAGATTTTTTGCAGGTTGTGCCCACTCTCACAGCTCACCCAGCTGAGGGGTCCCAGTGCTAGACTCATGACCTGAATCCTAAACCCACACATTTAGTTCTAATTCTGAAACTTGTTATCATCAGCCAGTCCAGCCCATCCCACACAGCAAGTGGAAGCATCAGTGAGCTAGTCTGTAGCTGCTTTAGTCCCAGCTGGGGAGCCAGGAGCTCAGTAGAGGAACGCTAGATTCCTTTGCAAATGCAACAAGCCTTGGGTGCACAGCTTGGACTGCGTGGGCTTCTCATTCTACCCACCTATGGAGGTTGCAAGCCAAGTCCTAGCTCTACTGCAATTCATTAGGTGGTTGACAGGTAAGTGAATGGCTTGGCAGGGTAGGATCTGGTCTGTCCGTGCCCTTGTGTTCATTTTTTGAGACCTGTTATCTCTCCTGGCCCTACCCATAGGCTCCCTGTGGCCAGTGGAAAGGAAGTGTTAACTCATCTTGGCTTTTGGAGGGCCCAAAACCAGGTCCCAAGGATTGTTAAGAATCATCAGTGGTGGGGGTGCCTCAGTGGCACTGGTTGGTTAAGCTTCTGACTCTTGATTTCTGCTCAGGTCATGATCTCAGGGTCGTGAGATTGAGCCCTACACTGGGCTCCACATTGGGCTCCACTGGCAAGAAGCCTGCTTAAGATTTACTCTTTCCCTCTCCCTCTGCCCTTCCCCACCTCAAGAACAAATAAACAAACAAAAACAATTGTCATTGGTGGATGGAGAGCCCAGTTACTCCAGGGGGTTACATGTTTGCCCAGAGGAAGAACAGGCTGGACCCAGTGACAGGGTTGAGGCTATGGGCCCTGGAGAGATGCTCTGGGAACCTACCCCAAGATGCCTTGTCTGCTGCAGAGCATAGTCTGACCTGGTTTTGGGTAGTGCCTGGCCTTGTCAGCCCAGAATTCCCTACCAGCCCGTACTGGGGGACCTGACATTGTCAGGGGAGGGTGGGTTTGTAGTCTGATTCAGCTATGAGAGCCCCCAGCCCTTGCGAGAGTCCTGATGAGAAGCAGCTCCTGACCCTTTCTTCAGTTTTTCATTTCTGTTGCTACAAAAGTTAATGTGTGCTGGCTGGAAATGGATCCCATCATAGGAGCATCGGTAGCTGTAATCTGGCCCCTGGAGCTCTGCCTAACACCCTACCTTACACCCGGATGCCAGTACATCAACACCATGTCCCCCAGCTCTGACTCCCTGGCCGCTCCCAATGAGACTGTATTTATTTATTTATGATTTCATTTATTCATTTGTTAGAGAGAGAGAGAGAGAGAGAGCGGGCGCACAAGCTGGGGGAGCAGCAGGCAGAAGGAGAAGCAGGCTTCCTGCCACCGAGCAGGGAGCCGGATGCAGGAGCCAGATGCAGGGCTCCATCCTAGGCCCCTGGGATCATGACCTGAGCTGAAGGCAGCCGCTTCACTGCTTGAGCCACCCAGGCACCCAGCTCATCCTGACTGTAGCAGCCATGTCTAGAAAGGGGCTGCCCTAGGAGCACTCACCCTTCTAGAAGGCAGTTGGTGTCTGGGTGCTAGCACCCCCGAGGCTGCAGAGGTGGGAGAGCCACTATATCCTGAGCAGTCAGGTATTTGTGCTCCAATACTTTTGCCTCCTGCTAATCTGAATTTTCTTTAGATTTGAGTTTGAGATCTCTGCCTTTTCTTTGAAATCTCAGCCCAACCAAGGTTTATTCCAGAGTGAAGAGCCGGCTGTGTGGCTAAGTGATCCTTACCATTAGCTGCAGGGGTTCTTTGTGTCCACCCTAGGGACTGCTTCCTGCCCCTCTGAGGTGCCTGGAGGCTTTGTGCACACACTGCCCAGCAGGGAAGCAGACTTGTTTTTCCCTCTGTCGCTGGTCTGGAAGAAATACTCTCTTGGAAGCTGTACATGCCCTTGCCTCTGTGACTGGGGAGCCAGCGGGCTGGACCGAGTGAAGGCCAGCAGCCTGGCACCAGGCGGGCCAGGGTCTGAATTCTCTGGAGGGCAGCCTTCTTGGTGATTACTGAGTACCATCTCTCTGTTCTGGGAAACATTTTTCTGGGAATCACCAAGGTTCTTGTTTTGGCTTTTCTTCCCTTTTTTCGGCTTCTTGTTAGGCTGGGGCGACCCAGTGTCTGAATGTTCAGCTGCTTCCCCCTGCCTGCAGTCCTCTTTTCATGGGAACTGTAGATGGAACTGCCTATTACAAGCTGGGAAACTTGAGCAGTGCTGCCTCTTCATGCCTCCATCCCAGTTTCATACCTGGGGAAAAAGGCAAAATGGTGTGGGGGGAACATCTTGTCTGACCTTGGATAACCAGTAAACAGGGGAGTGGAAGCTAAACCCAGTTTCTTGACTCCCAGCTCAGAGCTCTTGGCTATAACTGGGCCTAGTGTTGTGGGCGCAGTGTCAGGGATCCCTGTAAATGTCACCTGAGTGTCCCAGGACTTATTGGCTCAGAGTGGCGCCTGAACAGAACTGTAAGAACAGATCCGGGTGGTGTGCCCCAGGCCCTCTGGCCTTAGTCCCCTGCTGGGTGCTTGGACTCTTAGAGCCTCAGAGCCCCGCTGCAGAACCACTCCTGCGCCATTCCTGTCCATGACCTAAAGCCCACTGAAAGGGTACCCTGCCCCATCCACAGCCCCCCCCCCCCCCCCCCCCGCACAACCATGAAAGACCTCACCTTCTCCTGGATTGACAGATGAGCACTGTACTTGCTCCCTCCCTATCCTCCCTCCTCTGATTGGTAGCAAAACAATGGAGCTGAAAACTATGAAAATCAGGATGGGAGGGGGCCCACTCTCCATGTGAGGGAGGAGCTTCTCTGCTTTGCTGCCCACAGAAGCCTTTGCCTGCCTGCAAGAGTTCAGGTACCCGTGTAATAATGCAAACAGAGCCTGCAGGGTAGAAGATACTCTCATTTCATTTTCCAAGGGGCCATAAATGTAAAACATTTAACAAAAGTGAATGATATGTCTCTTTACTCCCTTTACAGTGGAACCTGGTGTGTGAGGACGACTGGAAGGCCCCTCTCATAGTCTCCTTGTTTTTCGTGGGTGTGCTGGTGGGCTCCTTCATTTCAGGGCAGCTCTCAGACAGGTAAGGTGGGTGTCTGTCTGCTGCAGCTGGAGGGACCACGGCACCAGACAAGGAGCATGCATGTGCCTGGCCCTTTACTTGAGGTGGTGGTGTTCTCTCAGCCCAGGGCCTTGTGTTTTATAAAAGGAGAGGAAACTCTGTCTATAGTATAGACTCCATGCCAAGCAAAGAGAGCCAACAACCTCTTCCCCCTCATTCTTCCTGAGCAGAACAATCTGAGCTAAGTGTATACATAATCCAATAGACCAGGAAATATGCCATGATTCACTGCTTGGCATGGCTGGCCTTCCCTAGGTAACTCTTTCATGTCTCCGAGCATGGGAGAGGTAGACACCACATACACATGTAGGTGAACTTTGTTGATGATCCTAAGGTGTCCCGTGAATGGCCACCTCTGTATTCCCCAGACTGTCATTCTCTTTGTGTGATGAGAGGAGACCTCACTGGCCAGAGTGCTCTAATGAGCAGAACTCTTGTGTTCACAGGGCTGATGCCCCTTAGCTTATAGCTTTTAGCACCTACTTGACAGCAAGCCAGACATGTATTGTTTTGACCCATAAGCACGTTATTTATATAATTCCAGGGCTTTTACCTCTAATTCCATTTATGGCTTAAGGAGTTCATCTACTCTTAAAATTATGTGCACAATTTTAGAGATTGTATATGAACATTTTTTTCTGGAGAAAGGTCCACAGTTTCCCTGAAGTTCTCAGAGGGGTCTGTTATGTGGTATCTTTCTACCCCAGGGATCCAGGGTCTATTAGAGAAGCCCACGGTGAGAGGAGTAGCCTTCACCAAGGTCTTTGGCCATCCTGGCTCACCCAGTGGAGTCCCAGCATCCTCCTAGCTGGTTGGGATCTAATAGAGAAGTTCAGGATGAGAATGTCATCCTACTTCAAGAGCAAAGTTATATTATCCCAGTGCACAAACTCAGGTGATGTCCTGGCATTTTACCTCTATAGATTATTGTCTTTACCTGAGAATCCATTCCTCATGAGAAATATGTGCATTTCTCACTAGATTTATGTTTCCCAAGTGTCATCTAGCCATTAGAAAAGGGACAAATTCTTGCAATCTCCAATGAGCATTAAAGAGTCAAGTAGGTAGAAAAAACAAAATAAAAATAAATTTCTCCATTAAAAAAAAAAAAAAAGTCAAGTAGGCCACGACCACTCATTGACAATTCTAAACAGGCCTGAGCCATGTGCCCTTTCAGGGGAAGGACCTTTGCTTCCTGAGATCCTTAATCTAGCAGCAAGCATCAGTTGATTACTTATATGTATCTAACAAACGCACAGCACCTAATATTTGCCAGCCACTCTTAGAAGCACTGTATAAATTTAAAAGAAAGAAAAGCAAATAATCCCATCATAACCCTTTGAAGTAGGAATTATTATTACTCTCATTTTACAGGTGGGGAAAATGATAAAGGCGTTAAATGACTTGCTCAGTCCCAAAACCAGCAGGTGGCAGAGCTAGGATTTGGGCCCAAAGAGTCTTGACCCCCTGTTCTTGGGCCATGCTCTTCTAGAACTTGCCTTCTAGCAAGGCAGAATGTATTAAATAATTAATTGAGGGGTATACTTGTCCTTCATGGTGTAAATGACACAGAGAAGTACAGGATGCTAAGAGAGGATCTGATGGAGGAGGCCCAGAGAGGCTGCCCTGAGAAGGTGAAGCATGTCCTGGGAGTGGAAAGAGGAATAGAAATCAGGCAGTGATAAAGGAGTAGAGAGAAGAAGGAGCATTGGAAACAGTAGAAGCAAAATTTTTTTTTTTAAGATTTTATTTATTTGACAGACAGAGATCACAAGTAGGCAGAGAGGCAGGCAGAGAAAGAGAGAGAAGGAAGCAGGCTCCCTGCCGAGCAGAGAGCCCGATGCGGGACTCGATCCCAGGACCCTGAGATCATGACCTGAGCCGAAGGCAGAGGCCTAACTCACTGAGCCACCCAGGCGTCCCAGTAGAAGCAAAATTAATGAGTATGTTGAGGACCACCTTAGTCCTCTGAAAGGCAAGTACAGTGTTTTACAAACCCTCTAGAATCTCATCAGCAGACAGCAGATGCCCTTCTGCTAAGGGCATCTAAGTCGAGTAGATGATGTAGCTAAAAGTGTGGCTATTCTGACTGGGCCCTCCCTTCAGCTCCCAACATCACCCTACAAACTTGGCGACATCCCCATGGAAGATGCCAGACTCCGTGGGATGGACAGTTTCTGATATCATTACTTCTAAGTAAGCTGGCTCAAAAACCTAGGCCAAACAAATGACCTCAGAGCAGTAGATTCATGCCTCAACTTGTCTGGGATAGCCACACTTTTCATTTAGGGCAAAGATCAGTAAGCCTGAAATTCAAGAGCAACCTTCTTGAGTTACCTTTGTGTGCACGAATTACAAGAGGGGCACAGCCCTGGGAAGAGGTAGACTAATGCTTACTGTTTTTGTAAGCACATTCGTGATTGAGGTCTTATTGACAAACTTTAAATTTGAGCCCAACCCCAGACTGGTTGCTAAGGACTGGTGCTATGTAAGAATTCACTGGGTCTTTCTCTTCCCTACCATCCATCCCAGGGAGCCCATGGTGAGGCGGGGGTGGGCGGGGGAGCCATGGGTAGAGGTCACACCTGACTCCCTGTAGGAGGGGACCTTGCCTTGGTTGTTGTGTTTCATGCTCTTGTTACAGAATCATGCAGGGGGACTTAGTCTCCTTCTAGACAGGTTTTCTCAACATTGGCACTATTGACATTTTGAGCCAGAGAATTCTGTGTGATTGGCACTATCCTGGGCATTTTAGGATGTTTAGAACATCTTTGGCCTCTACCTGCTAGATGCCAGTAGCACAAGAAAACAACAAAAAACCTATTTCAGTGGAGAGAAGGGCCAGACTCTTTAACGTGGCAATAAGAGCTTTGCAGCATGGTCCCCAGCCAACCCCTGTGGTCTTCTGTTGAACAGCTGACGCCAGGCCCACCAGCTAATGTCTGCTCATGTCTTTGTGCCCCCTCCAGCCATGCCTGTGTGTGCTCTTCTCAGCATTCCCCAGTCACCCCCATGACCTTCCTTGACCATCAAGCCTAACTCAGGGTCCCCAGTTTATATTACCCTGCTTCCTTGTGCCTTTTCTTCATAGCACCCATCAGAAATTGGTAAATAAGAGGTGTTATCATATGTATTGTTGGTCCCCTCCACTATACAGTGAATATCATCAAAAGCTTGGTCCCTATCGCCTACTCCCCCTCATCAATAATAACTAATTCTTTGGGCCTCATCTCAGTATCCCGTCATCAGGGAGAACTTCCCTGAATCCCCACGTCCCCAGCCCCTACTCCCAGCCCAGGGTAGGTTCCTTGGTTGTGTCTCTTGTGAACCTGGGTGCTGGTCCTTCAGCACACTTGTGTCATTGTGTAATTGCACGTTTGATAGTATGAGTTGTTTGATGAAACTATGATTCCTGTCTGTTTTATCACCTGTAGGCCATAAGCCCCTTGAGGGTAGAAACAAGAGTTTTCATCTGTGTTTTATAATTCACCTGTATCCCTAGCACCTAGTATATAATTGAGGTTCAAATATATATTCTTTGAATGCAAATGGGTGTCTGGCCAGAGTCGGGTGGACCTGCTAGGTTGAATGAAGGACATTGACTTGTTTCTCCCTAACTACGACACTGACTTTAAAACAGATCAAACTAGGACGCCTGGGTGGCTCAGTTGGTTAAGCGGCTGCCTTCGGCTCAGGTCATGATCCCAGCGTCCTGGGATTGAGTCCCACATCGGGCTCCTTGCTCAGCAGGGAGCCTGCTTCTCCCTCTGCCTCTGCCTGCCTCTCTGCCTGTGCTCGCTCTCTCTCTCTCTCTCTCTCTGATAAATAAATAAATAAAATCTTAAAAAAAAAAAACAGATCAAACTCACAAAAAAACGAACATTTAAAAAAATTTTTTTTTAATTTTTTTAATGAACACAGATACAGAAAACCATGCAGAAAAAATGTGTGGGTTGATGAATTATTCCAGGTAAATAACATTGTAACTACCAACAAGTCAAGAAATAGGACCTTGATGGCCACCAAAGATCCCCCGTGCATGTCTCATCCCAGGCACCACAGCCTCCCCCACATAAGTAACCACCAGCCTGGCTATTACAGTAATCCCTTCCTTGTGGGGTTTTTGCAGCTTTATCAGCCAGATGTGTATCCTTAAACACAAGTTTAGTCTTGTCCACTTAAAAATTTTTGATGTTTTTGCGGGATTGATTAAGGGATTCTCCCTCCATCCTTTTCTTTGCCAGATATTTTTGCACTCAGGGCTGTTCCACTAGAGAAATTTCCAGTCTGCATTTTGCTGATTGCATTCTCATGGTGCAGTTCAGCACACTCCTCCTTTCTTGACGTTTTCTGCAATTTGGTGGTGGATCTGGAAACTTCATCAGATCTAGGCTCATATCCTTTAGCAAGACTAGGAATCATGCTAATTCAGTTATCTCTTCAGGAAAAGACTGTTAGTTGTCAATGAAACACAATGCCCCATCATAATGCCCATTTGTTGAGGAATATAAAATGGTGAATCCTAATTTTATCACTTCTTTTTCATTTAATAGTTGGAATACTTTTATAAAATGATATTTTCTCTCATCGTTATTGGTTCCTATTCATATACTTTATAGTAATTTCAGGACAAGTGTTTCTTTCCCTCTGTTCACCGGTCTTCATTTAAAATGACTTGTTTCAGGGCGCCTGGGTGGCTCAGTGGGTTAAGGCCTCTGCCTTCGACTCGGGTCATGATCTCAGGGTCCTGGGATCAAGCCCCGCATCGGGCTCTCTGCTGAGCGGGGAGCCTGCTTCCTCCTCTCTCTCTCTCTGCCTGCCTCTCTGCCTACTTGGGATCTCTGTCTATCAAATAAATAAATAAAAATTAAAAAAAAAAATGACTTGTTTCTCTATCATCCTCCAAAGTAAATGAGTTCTTTAAAAAAAAAAAAAAGCCATATGAATGTATGGATTTAAGCCTCGTGAATGCATTTTGATCCCTTGCAGTCATTATCATAATTCTGGCACTGCCTTGAGGGCAGTCCTGGTGCCTGGGGGAGAGGGGTGAGTAACAGCCCTGGTACCGGAGATAGGGACTGTCTGTGCCCTACAGGGTACACCCTGGCAGCCTCATCCATGACTCCTCCCTGAATGGCTCTGGGGAAAGTCCCTCTTGGTGGGCCCACTTCTGCTGCCTTCTCCCAGCTGGATCTCTGTTACTGTCTTTTCCTTCCCAGGTTTGGTCGGAAGAATGTGCTCTTTGTGACCATGGGCATGCAGACGGGCTTCAGCTTCCTGCAGATCTTCTCAAAGAACTTTGAGATGTTTGCTGTGCTGTTTGTCCTTGTGGGCATGGGCCAGATCTCCAACTACGTGGCAGCATTTGTCCTGGGTATGACCATCAAGTTGGAGTGGAGTACTTGATCCTGTGTTTCACTGTCACTCCACCACCCACTCTCTAGAGACAGCTGTGGTGCCCCTCAAGGGGAAGTGGTCTGTAGCAACACCAACCATCACTGTGTGGTGAACTCAGTTTGCCCAGCCTTGAGTCCCCAGGAGCACGGCAGCCTGAATGCTAAATTCCAGATCTTTTCTCGTCTTGGAGATGTGCACCTTGGTCCCCTTAGTATTCCATAGCCATTTTATTAGAATTCACCCAAGATCATCTGTGAAAAAATGGGACCTTCCCAGATCTGAGGTGGCTGAGGAAAGATAAGAGACATGATATGAGGAGCAAGGGCCATGAATGGCAGGCCCGCCAAGAAAGAAGGCTGCCTCTTCTGCATAGCATTGTGTCTAGAGAAGCCTGACTGACAAGAACGAATTGATGTGAATACACTTGAGTCTTTGGATTCCTTGGGTTGTATGTTGAAAGGATTGTTTCCTTCTCTTCACATTCAGTAGAATAACCTTTTAAAAAAAAAAAATACTTCCTTGAGTCCACATGTGTGTCCTTCACAATGACTTCCCCTTTCATAATTCTTCCTCATGTGAGGATTACACGTTGAGGCCTCACGTGGCATCTTTAGCACATGGTATGGGGAAGTGATGAAATTTGCAAGGCAGAACCATTCCTGGGAAGTCTTAAGAGATCACAGTGAAGGTGGGGGCCCGGGCCCCAGCAGATGGTCAAACTGCCGGAAAGTTCAGAATCCCATCCCTCTGTAGGGCGTGGCTGCTCTCTTTCCTGTATGTTGAGAATTATATATAAGAGAAGATGAATAAGGAAATGACCTAAATGAAAGGATTAACATGCCTCCTCCCTTGTTTTGCACAGGAACAGAAATTCTTGGCAAGTCGGTTCGTATTATCTTCTCCACATTAGGAGTGTGCATATTTTATGCATTTGGCTACATGATGCTGCCGCTGTTTGCCTACTTCATCAGAGACTGGCGGATGCTGCTGCTGGCGCTGACGGTGCCTGGGGTGCTGTGTGCAGCTCTCTGGTGGTGAGTGTCGCCTGTGCCCAGTGGTGCCCACCAGCAGATGTTTTCTGTCCGGCATTCACTAGGTGGCAGCAGCAAGCCACAAATCCCTATTAGGACTCCCAGAGACCCGAAATAGCAATTCTTTGTAAGTCATTTCAGAATGCTTTCTCCATACTCAGAAGAGCCAAAAAGAAAACAGGACGAAATCCCCAGACATCAACAGACTTGTTCTCAGTCCATGCTGGGCTGATCGAAGTGCAGGGAGAAGTAGTAGTAGTAGCTGAGAGATGATGGGGTGTAGCATGACCTTCAGGAAGCCTAGGCCCTAGTTCTGGCTTGTGTTCCTGAGGCCTCAAGCGCAGGTGCTGGAAGAAGAGGGAAAGAACTGGAAGTGAGAGGCCTCAGGGTGGCCACCCAGAGGAAGCCAGACTCCATATGGACCTCCAAGATAGAGGAGTTAGGCCAGCAGAGAGGGAGGCCCTCCTTACCCAGAGAGGGAACATTGCAGAGAGGCTGAGGTGGGAATCGCACCTTGTAGGTGGGGTTGTTGAGATCACGGCTCCCCTCAGAGGTAAGAGCATAATGGAAGAGAACACAGAGCATAGCATGGGTCCTGGGCATGACCAAAGGGCAGGGGCCATCAAATGACATAGGAAATAAGATCTAAAAAGTCTCAAAGTCCCAGTTTCTTTGATAAACTTAGGTAGGGGGTCTGACAAGTCACTTGAGTGGATCCAGTATGGGGAGTGAGGAAAAACTATAGGCGAAGAGGTCAGTGCAGAAGCCTCTGTGGATGCTGGAGCCAAGCCAGAGAGTACAGTGGGGCAAGGGGCTGGGCCAGCCTGCACCCACCACAGAAGCCAGGCTTCCGGAGCCCATCCAGACAGCCTGTCTCCTCAGTGTCCAGCAGGTGGCACCACCACTTTTCAGAATGGGGATGGCCAGCCTGAAGAGGAGCAGGCCCCTCTAAATTTTATGCACTCCAGGGTACTCAGAAGCTCACACTTTGGATCACTAGTGGGTATGGTATGAACCATCTCTGCTTGGTCTGGAAACACCAGACATTCCCCAAACCCATGTCTGGTTTTAAAAGCCCGTTTTACCACCTCCACATATGTTCCACCTGGTCTGTTGGGCAGGATGGTCTCAGCAAGATGGCTCCCTGTACTTCCAGGTTCATCCCTGAGTCCCCCCGATGGCTCATCTCTCAGGGACAGCTTAAAGAGGCAGAGGTGATCATCCGCAAGGCTGCCAAAATGAACGGGATTGTTGCACCCTCCACTATCTTTGAGTCAAGTGAGGTAAGCCCTGCAAGGGAGCTGATGAGAGGGTCTTGGTGACCATGATTTTAGGGCAGCACCACGCAGGGGCCCAGCCCTCTCCCTGCCTGAGCCCCAGCGGCCCCCAAGCAGGCCCTGTTAAAATTCACAAGTTGGGGAGAAAGCACCAGCTGTCTAAATCTCTTCACCTTTCCCATCGGTTTTAAGTTGTCATACTCTGTAATTCTTTTCTAGGCAATCATATAGTCAAACCATTAAGTAACACTTTGAGTAATAGGCCTTTCATGAAGTTGGCATTGTGGGAAATCATTGCTTTTTATGTCTTACATAGTTTCTCATCTTAAAAGAAATATAGTACATAAAATATGAAGCAGAAGTAGGTTTGGAGTTAGAAATGTTTGATCTCCTTCCACTCACCAGTCGTTAGTTGCTGCGTATCCTCTTGGAGCCAGGTCCTTGATATCAGCCCCTTCCCCCTACCCTACCCCTCTTGCAAACCTTGTTCTCATGTGCCATGAGTAATTTCCTGGCTCTGCCTGATTCCTGGGTCTTGCTTCTCCTTCTTGTTCCCTCTCCCTCCACCCTCTGTAGCAGGCAGTTTTTCTTAGTCTCGTGACTACCACAAGAGGTTAGAAGTTGTAATTGCTGGCTGATGGGCTTCTGGAATGTGTCTCTGATCTGAAGGGAAGATAAGGGACTGGCTGTGAGAACAGCCACCAGCAGTTGTACTCAAGTGTGTGCAGAAGGAACGTGAGAGACGCTTGGGACTCAGGATGCAGACCCAGAGCTTATAAGAGGGAGACCAGCTACCATGGGCATCAGAGAAGCTGCTGGCTTGGGCCTCACAGTTAAGTGCTAGCCCAACACCAGCTCCCACTCAGCATGTTCTGGAAGGGGCTCGAAGCATTGATGTCAGGGTAGGAGGAGATGGCAGGGAGGGCTTTTGAGTGTGGAAGCCTTGGTGGCTTTTCATTGGGGGGTTTGTGTGAGGGAACCCAAAACCCCACTGGCATTGTTGAGGAAATGAGGCTATTTCAGGGGATCCATTAAGTCAGAAGTTGACCTTTTGTTGAACTGCTAACTCGAGAAAAACAAACTCCAAAGCTGGGTTTGCTTAAGAAAGCAACATCAGTGTGTTTAGACGTGTGGTTTATTAATGTTTGTGGCTGTGCCAAATTTCATAGGAAGTAACTCTGGGTGAAGCTGAGGTCAATTTTCCTGTTTTTCTATCTCAAATTTTTTTCCTTGGAAGTAGACCAGTAACTACATGGTATGAGGACTCAAAACATTAATTCTTTTAAAATATCAGATCAATAAACTACACAGCCAGTTTCTCTGACCCAGAGGGCAAGGAGCCAGCCTTGGGAAGGAATGCTCAGAGGCCTCCCTGGAATGTGGTCACTGATGGAGGCCAGAGGTGGGGCCAAGAGGCTTGGGCCTCTGCCTTGGCTGCCTCTGCTGAGGGGCTGGTCACCACTTTTTTTCCTTATTCTCGTTCACTAATGGGTCATTGACAAGGCCTGGGGAAGCCTTCCGCAGTTCAGAGTGCACTCACCACACTTACTCTTCTTTCCAAGAAAGACACATAAACCCCTGGCCAACTCGGAGATGCAGAAAACTAAGGTGCTAGGGTTTTGGGTTTATTATTGGATCCCTGAGTCTCCAGCCTCTCCCTCCCATGCCCTTGTCATATTGTTCGTGCAGCTGCAAGACCTGAGTTCTGAGAAGCAGCAGTCCCACAGCATCCTGGATCTGCTTCGAACCCGGAATATCCGAATGGTCACTGTCATGTCTATAATCCTGTGGTGCGTAAGTGAGACCTACCTGAAGCTTCCAGGCAAAGTGTCTGGCAACGGCTGCCAGGCCTCTCATTGGCAAATGTGTCTCAGACCAAAACTGAAGATCTGTGTTGTCAAAAGTGGAAAGGAGCTGCCGTGCAATGAGAGAAGTGGGCATATCATAATCCTGAGCTTGATGGAATCTCAGAAAAGGAGTATGAAATCTGTTGGATTTTTGGGAAGCTATGGAGTCTTCGGGGAATCCTTCCAGGTCATGAGACAGATCCTTGGTCACTGTGGGCCCTAGTTTGTTTCTGTCCCTTCTGCTTTAGACAGTGACTGAACATCCTTTATGAAGGATCTTAGTGAAACCATTATGTCGTTTCCATTACAGAGACTGCTGAGTACTGTCTGGAAATGTGGAAGCAGGACATCCTCCCTCTGGGATGTTCAGAGACTATCCTGGAGGCAGGGCCGTGGCTCCTTCTAAGGAGGCATTTCGCCCAGTGTGTCAGGGCGTTTGTGAGTTACCAGAGAGAAGGGACAGAGCCTAGTGCCTCAATAGCATTTGCTCAGTGGCCAGACCCTTGGGATTCTAGGAGAATACCTGAGCCTGCTGGGTGACAAAGGCAGACTTCATCTCTGAGTCCTTATTACTAGAGTCATCTAGCTTTGGGGCAGCCAGCTCTTTGGCTCACTGAGGGGGTTACTGTGAGTCACCCATTTCTAAGGAATGGCCCAGGATCCCTCAGGGCAGTGCACCACCCTTGCATTGGCCTCAGATGGGACCAGCATTCAACCTGCCCAGCAGATCAGCAAGCCTGCGATGAGTCACCTGTTCTGTGGTTCACCCAGGTGCTCCTCCAGCCCTGGATTCCCCAGGGACTCCTGGACATTCCATTTCCCCAGATGGCACCAACTGTGGTTTCAATGTGCAGATGAATTAAAAACCTTCTAATCCATAAAGGTCTGGTTTGCCAAAGAGTGCTTATCATCAGCAGAGAGAGTACCTGCTAGAGATGGGGTCCAGGCCTGGGATGCCAGGAAACATGCAGATGAGAGATGATATGGCCCCGCCACTGGGGCCCCTCCCCTTCTCCACAAGTACAGTGGGGTTGGGGTCTGCTGCCTCTGTCCGACCTCCTCCTGGCTGGTTGCCACAGACAGAAGGTCTACTGGGAGGGGGTAAAGACCCAGTGTTTGACCTAATGATTGTTCCTCCTTTTATCTGATCCCTCCAGTCCTATCACACCCCACTCTATACTGGCTTCTGTGCTCACTCCCTCCCTCCTTCTGCAGTTGCTGGATTTGGGGAGGGTTAGAGGGTAGGGAAGTAGCTTTTGTAGGTACTTCAGCTTAGGAGGGTTTTTTTTGTTTTTGTGTGTGTGTGTGTGTGTGTGCATAACCAACCCATTTTTATTGTCTTTTTAAGAACTGTCTATGCATAAAACAAATTGTCTGATTTATCTTAAGATAATATGAATGCCATTCCTAACTGACAATTGACCAGGAAGAAACTAGGTTCTCATTTACTTCCCAAAAGCCCACCATGACTTTACAATAATTTTTTTTTTAATTTAAGCTTTTTTATTTAAACATATAATGTAACCCCACCACCCTCTCCCAGCCCCTCTCCCCCCCCACTCCCCTCAGTTTGTTTTATGACATTAAGGGTCTCTTTTGGTTTGTCTCCCTCCCAATCCCATCTTGTTTCATTTTTTCTTTTCCTACCTCCTTAACCCCCACCTCCATTGCATCTCCACTTCCTCATATCAGGGAGATCATGTGATAGTTATCTTTGTCCAGTTGACTTATTTCGCTAAGCATAATACGTTCTAGTTCCATCCATGTCGTTGCAAATGGTAAGATTTCATTTCTTTTGATGGCTGCATAGTATTCCATCGTATATATATATACCACCTCTTCTTTATCCATTTATCTGTTGATGGACATCTAGGTTCTTTCCATAAGTTGGCTATTGTGGACATTGCTGCTATAAACATTCGGGTACACGTGCCCCTTTGGATCACTACGTTTGTATCTTTAGGGTAAATACCCAGTAATGCAATTGCTGGGTCATAAGGTAGCTCTATTTTCAATTTTTTGAGGAACCTCCATGCTGTTTTCCAGAGTGGTTACACCAGCTTGCATTCCCACAGCTTAGGAGTTTTAAAGCCAAAAGGCAGGTTGGATGGTGTTATTGGGTTTTTGGGTTTTGTTTTTTGTTGTTGTTTTTTTTTAAGAAAGTAAATCTGTCTGAACTCTTATACACTTTTCTTCTGGGACACTTTCTGTTTGGAATGTCCTAATCCTGCTCTGGCTCAGAGTTAGCATGGGGTTGGGAGGATATTATTTTCTGTTCTAAGAAGACTTGGGGTTAAGTCTGCTCTCCTCCTGGTAAGGATAGTTTTGAATTTCCTGCAGTATTTGTATTTTAAAAGTTGTTCCGATTGGGAGGCATGTGGCTGCTGCTTTTCCAGCTTCTCCCTGCACTCTGTTTCAGGATGACCATATCAGTGGGCTATTTCGGGCTCTCCCTCGACACTCCGAACTTGCATGGGGACGTCTATGTGAACTGCTTCCTTTCGGCAGTGGTTGAAGTCCCCGCATATGTGCTGGCCTGGCTGCTGCTGCAGCACGTGCCCCGACGCTATTCCATGGCCACAGCCCTCTTCCTGGGTGGCAGTGTTCTCCTCTTCGTGCAGCTGGTGCCCCCAGGTAGGGACACTGTGCATCTGCGGTCTGGGGTTTTTGCTGAGTCACTCACCTCTACCGAACTGTCTTCCCCAATTCAGAAAGAAAATAAAATCATGCTGTGGCAGCTCACTTGCATATCTGCAGCCTTCACCAAAAAATCAAGAGGAAATGTCTCCTGGGACCAGACACTGGCCATGGCCAGGACTTTTGGGGAGTGGTGAGAGCAACCATATGGGCTGGTGGTTAATGGTACTCTCTGCCCCAAGTTAATGAGTGTATATGTGTTTTTCTCTGAAGAGTAAGGGGCAGGAAAGGGAGCCAAATCCATGGCTTTTTAACCTGGCCTATCTTAGTCATTTATTTATTCAGCAAGTGGCTCTGGAGTGCCTCTCTGGGTTAGGCACTGTGTTTGGGGCATGAAGCAATGATGCAGAAGCAAACAGGTCGGGCACAACACCAGGCCCTCCTGGAGCTGACACTCTAGTTAAGAGGACAACAGACAAGTAAATAAAATGCTTAATATGGTACAGACTGGGTTATCTTTTATCATAACAAGAAAGGAAATGGAGAACTAGTTTATATAGAGTGAACACGGACAGGGGCCCTGAAGAGGGAGGGGGCAGTGGAGCAGAAACATAGATGAAGTGAGAAGCAGAGAGCCTGAGGAGGAAGAGGGAGGCTGGAAGAGGTGAAGGGAGGGGCCGGGAACAGCACCGTTCTCAAAGGCCATTAGCCGGATTTTCTTTCCAAACCATCTTGTATCCCACAGATGGGTGGGAGGTAGCCCTTTTCTGCTGTTTATAGAACACTTTGTGGACCCTTGTCTTCCATCGTGGTGCCCAGAGTTGTCAGTATACGTATGGATTTGGGGGTCTCTGGTAATCTCTGTGTGCGGGCCCCTGAGCCTCTGCACAGGAACAGTGCCCCCTGCAGCCTGGTAAGGGAGTCCATCAGGGTACACACTGAGGCGTTCACCCCAGAGCCCAGGGCAACCCATGGGCCAGAGTCTCACCATGGGCACAGCAAGCAGGGTGGTTTGGAGGATCATACCTGGGGGTCTGCTGCCCTCTGAATTGTTGAGGTCTGAGTAGAGGGGAACTCCCATCATCCATAAGTCCTTCAGTAACTCTAGTGCATGCAGAGTGCCCTTCTGGGGTGTCAGCTGACCCCTTGACAGGCATGTCTTTAATGACTTGTGGCCTGGAGCAACTTTACTTGGGCTGTTGAGGGGCTCATCTCAGTGTTCTATAGGCTGAGGAGAAGAGTGTCCTCACACAGTGGCATGTCCCAGCCTCTTCTCAGTAATCAACTGGGAGGGTTGGCTACATTCACTTATCCCATGGTAGGACATCAGAGAAACTGTCCCCCATATCCCAAAAAGCAGAAAGCATGTTTGCTTCGGGCATCCCCTATAGCAGCATAGCGTGAATTGGTGCCTTCTACTCTCTTCCCTTTTCTTCTCCAGGTTGGTACTACTTGGCCACCATCCTGGTGATGGTGGGCAAGTTTGGAGTCACTGCTGCCTTTTCCATGGTGTATGTGTACACAGCTGAGCTGTACCCCACTGTGGTCAGAAACATGGGCGTGGGGGTCAGCTCCACGGCGTCCCGCCTGGGCAGTATCCTGTCTCCCTACTTCGTTTACCTCGGTGAGTGCTATGGGCTGAGGGCACGTAGGAGGCGGGGTGGAAGCACTGAAGGCGGTCCGTCCAGGACAGCACCTGTGCCTGCAGAAGGCATGTGCCCAGACACACTGGGGAGGACACACTCACTGATACGTGGAAAACAACTTAAAGACTAGCTGGAAATCAGTGAGATGAGCAAGCAGTGTTTTTCTGTTTTAGCCCTCCCAGGCCTTTCATCAGAGGATACAGTTTCTTTATCCTAAGAAACTGCATGGTGGTATCAGGAACCCATGTACTTAACTGGAGAAATTTCTTCTTGGAATCAAAGTATAAAAGGAGCACAGAAGGAAAGATGTCCATTTAAGAGGTCTGATGGGCTGAGAATTATTGTCATTTGGAGGACTTTGGTTTTATACTGTGTATAGATCTGCCTTGTACCATTTTTTAAAAAGATATTATTTATTTATTTGTTTATTTGAGAGAGAGCAAGAGTGCAGAGCAGGGGGAGTGGCAGGCAGAGGGAGAAGGAGAAGCAGGTTCCCAGTTGAGTAGGGAGCACAACATGGAGCTCGATCCCAGGACCCCAAGATCATGACCTGAGCCGAAGGCAGGTGCTTATCCGACTAAGCCACCCAGGGGCCCCTGGCTTGTGCCATTTCTGTGTAACAGGGAACCGATTTATTCTTCCTTGAAATTGTTCCCTCATGGAAGCTGCTGTTCCCTGGCACAGCCCTCGCCAGCACATCTTTGGGGTGAGTTGGTAGCCACCTTGAGAGTACCCAGAATGTGTTGTGAACATATTACATGGATCTGCCAAGCAGAAACACCTTATCGGGCCTCAAGGCAAATCGAGCAAGTTGTGACCCATCTGGAGAGGTGGAGGAGTTATTCCTGTCCCTGGATGAGAACCTGGAGTTCCATGGAAACCTAGCATTGAGAAATAGGAATAGTAATCACAGCTCAGTTCCCTCCTCGCAGTCTGCTTCCTTTCCCTGCACTGTGGGGCGCTGCGGGACATCTGGACACCTCTGTGCCGGCTCAGTTCTGAGAACTGTTCTGGTGCCAGATGCCAGTCTGGCAGCTCGGACTGTGAAAGATGCAGAAGCCTAGGAGGCATGTGATCCCCTGTGGAGTCCTGGGAGCACAGAGGGAAGGAGGGAGGTAGGGAGGGAGACCAAGTCTGACCACATCCCTGGCGTGGGGTTCTGTCTACTCTGCCATAGGTGCCTATGACCGCTTCCTGCCCTACATTCTCATGGGGAGTCTGACCATCCTGACAGCCATTCTCACCTTGTTCCTCCCAGAGAGCTTTGGCACTCCCCTCCCGGACACCATTGACCAGATGCTAAGGGTCAAAGGGTAAGGTTGCTCTGGGTTGTAGGTAGTGTTGATGCCCTGGGTCTGGGCCTGGCTGAGAATTCCTGCACAGACTGTCATATACACCATGGGCTAGTTTAGCCATCAGAGGGGCAGAAATGACAAGGTGCTTACAGACTGTCCTGTCTGGTCTGACCCAGACCACCGTGTCGCCATGTACCTCTTGACCACTATGGCAACTCTGGGTCAGCAGAGACCAGGAGAAGCCTTTCAGAATCCGTTCTAAGACATTTTTCCCCCTTAGTGAGATAACCTGGGACAGCAGAGACCAGGAGAAGCCTTTCAGAATCTGCTCTAAGACATTTTTCCCCTTAGTGAGATAACTTCAGGTCTGGGTTTTGTTTGTCTGTTTAGAGACTGGTAGACATCTTTTTTTTTTTTTTTTAAATTTTATTTATTTATTTGGCACAGAGAGAGAGAGAGACAATGAAAAAGGGAATACAAGCAGGGGGAGTGGGAGAGGGAGAAGCAGGCTTCCTGCTGTGCAGGGACCCCCGATTCGGGCCTGATCCCAGGACCCTGGGATCATGACCTGAGCCAAAGGCAGATGCTTAACGACTGAGCCACCCAGGTGACCCGAGACTGGTGGACATCTTTTTAAAGATTTGTTACTAACATTGGTTTTGCTTGTTTTTATAGAATAAAATACAGGCAAGCTTCAGGCCACACAAGGATGTTAAAAGATGGTGAAGAAAGCTCCACAGTCCTTAAAAGCACAGCCTTATAACACAACCTCCAGTACATGAGGTGAGGAGGGAAGACTGTGTCTTGTCAGAAGCAGCTTGTGTAGACACGGAGTCCTTCAGCAGGGGAGGTCTTTGCTGTTCATCCTCTTACCCCTGGGTCTGACTTGCTCCTGGCTGGACAGCTGGACTCGGGCTGCCTGTGATCTAGGCACACCACCTTCCCTCCAGACCATCTTGAGATACATCTGAATGTACAGACTTGATGGATGATGGATGGGCGCTTCCTAAGAAGTTAACTATTCACCAGGACCTGTGGGACCTGGAAAAATAGGAGAGGCACCTGCTAAATTTACATATTAATTTCAGACCTCCTGGAAAGACTGGAGGTCCCATCTCCCCACCTAACCTCCCCCCGGACCCTGTTTCCCTCTCATGGTGCACTTTAAAGGAAAAGAAAGAATCGCACAGGGAGTTTGATTTCTCACACTTTCTTAGTCATAGGGCACATTAACTAGGATTGTTGGCTTCCTCAGGCAGGAGAGCACAGATCTGGGGAAGCCTAAAAGTAATTACTTTGGAGGGAACTGAGCAGGTTTAGAACAAGGGCAAGTGCATTGATTTGTGAGCTCTTTTACCCCTCAGTGTGACTCCTGGGTAGACTTGTTTACATCTGATCCAAGCACTGGGCTTGTCCAGGCCCATATGAGATGCATTACCAAATCTCCTTGTTTTCCACTGTGGTGTAAATCACATCTCCTAGCTACTGTGGTTTCTGATGTGTGGTTTGAAGGAAGTCTATCAGTGAGAGAGAGACAAGCAAACTCATCTCTTCTCTCAAAACTATAAGGTAGAATTTATTTGTGTTTTGTTTGTTTGTTGTTTGATATTATGTCTTTTTCTGCTTAAGTTATTTGCCCTTCAGAATAGACTTAGGAAGGGCTGGTTCCCAGCTTCCTGGTCTGTGTCTTTGTTTGTGTTTTGTGTTTTTCAACCCAGAATCCCTCTGGCGAAGGTGTGCAGTTGCCGTTTGTGCAAGGCCTTATCAGCCTTTGCCACTAGCACCTTCTCTGTGTGCCAACAATGCCGTCATTGTCTATGTTCCTTTTGTGATACCTAATCATGGGAAAAAATTACAAAGAAGAAAGTCAAATTGTGTTCACAGTCTTTCAGCGTTGCTCACTTGAGAGATATTTTGTGTTTGGTGTAACTGTCTTCTGCGATTATGTTACCATGGTACTCCTAAAGCATAAGTCTCACCTGGATAAAAACCGTATTTTTGTGAAAGCTCCTGAAGTGCCTTGGGAAATGAAGATGTTTTAATAAAGGAAATGAATTTTTTAAATAACAGCAACTGCCTACCACCTTTATTTCCACCATTTGGTGAGTCAGGCAGTACCATCACCTGACTTTGGTCTGTGTCTGCTTGTGCTCATTCTAGCTATGATTGGTGCTTAGTGCCTGAGGCTCAGATTTCATCCCCTTCACCCTAGTAAGTGACTATGGATAGACCAGCCTTCTTACACAAGTGTCTTAGCCTCAGTTCTCCTGAAAGCAGGGGCTCAGACCAGCACTTCTACGTGGCTAGGTAGTGTATTTGGGAACAGGATTCCAGGGAGCAGGACTAAGGATGGGAGGAAACAAGGAGAGGGGAAGACCCAGCATGAGGATGTTAGAGCCAGCCAGAGCTTCTGCGGAGACTTAGGGAATATGTCTCAAAACCAACTGATCTGCCTCATGGACAGAAGGGCAGAAGAGTTCTGAGCAGGGTCTTCCTTCCGGGTAGAAAGCAAGAGGCAATCTATCGCAGCCTCCAGGGTGAGGCACTATCAGGTTGCGCGTCAGGGAACACGGTCAAAGCTTGTGTGAACTGGTCAGTGCATCAGTGGCTGGAGTAAGTGGTGGGGCTGGGAAGACAGTGGTTTGGACACAGTCCACAATACATGTATATATAAGATGTGCCACAGGGTGATTTGAGCTGGAACATACAGAGAGACCCAGGTAAAAAGCTCCAGTGTTGGACAGATAAGTCAAAGGCCTGTTGCATAA